>PYSQ01000273.1:0-15698 GCA_003049435.1 Nakataea oryzae
GCCTCGAGGTCCGACGCGGACCGCAGGAGGGTCTGCGTGCAGCGGCAGACCGTGGCCTCGCTCGCTGCCGACGAGCCCGAGGAGGCGGTGTGCGCGGCCGGGTCCTCGCGGCCGCTGGCTGGTTCTGCGCATTTGTCCTCCGGGGGGAAGCTGTAGTCCGCCTGCCTCTGCAGTCTGGATAGCGAAGAAGTGTCCAGGGCGCCGTGGGCGTGGGTCGCCACGCCGGGCACCGGCGCGATCCCCGTTGGGCGGTCGCAGAGACTGTTGCTTGTGTTGTACACGTCCTGATAGCTCGGGAGCGGCTCCGGTAGCGAGAGGGCCAGCATGGGGGACGGAAAGCCGCTCATGTCAACAAGCGGGTCGGGAAAGGAATATTGGCGCGGGAACGGGACGGCTGCGAGTGGACGCCGTTAGATCTCTTCCAGGTGGCGGGCCCAAAGGAGACGTGGGGGATCCTACCTGGGGCGTCGGCGAAAGAGACGGCGTCTGCCAACCTGTCGCTGGCCGGGATTGGAGAGTGGTCGCTCGCTGCGGGAGAATCTGTCCTGCCGCTGAGGGATCGGCGCGGGCGGCCCGCCGGGCGGCACAGGCTGTACGTGCACTGGAGGCCAGAGAAATGGCACCGCCCACACGCCGGCTTTTTCCTCGAGCACCGCAGCTTGCGGCGGTGGCACTGGTCGCACGCGCTGACCTGCTGTTGCTGCTGCTGCTGGCGCGGTGCCGGGGCCAGGGGTGTCGGAAGCTGCTCGTGTGTCCATTCTTGATCCATCGGCATTTCAAGCACAGAGTTCATAGCTGCCACCATCAACGGGAGAGCCGGTAGGCCTTACCACATGGAGTGCCGGAAGATACCGCGGCTCCTCCACGTTCCTGCAACTTATACTTGAATGTCGGGACGGCCTGCTCTCGGCAGGGGTAGGCCCCGACTCCGAATCGCTAATCGACAGCCCTAAGCCGGCTCAAAGGTGGCTCTTCACCAGGACGAAGCAGTGCCTACATGACTACCTATTTGACCTTCAAAAACGTCAAGCCAAGAGCTGGTAAGCGGACGACTCACGGCACTGACCAGGATTCGGCCGCCGATGGACCAAGCCACCCTGTCACGCATGCGTTCCAAACTGTACGGCTTGGGTGTTGCTCGGCCCCTAATGGCCAACGCAACCCCTGACCGCATTTCAGGACAGTTCTGGGAGCTGTTTGGAGGTGCCATAGATATATACGCCTTTTTGGCAGCCCAGTCACGGCGTCTCAAAGATGGCGTGAAAGAAGAGCAAGAAAGGTGGCAAGACTGAAAAGGCTTGCCGCAAACGCCTAGCCCAGCACGTGGCGGCGCGTTTGGCAGTTCTTGGTTTGGCCCATCGCGGTCATCCCCTTGCGGGCAACTCTGATGCCCAGCTGCTCTGCGCACGGCCGGGATAGGTATTCCTTGCCCGAAGACGGCCTTCACCCCGGCGGCAGGTCAATTAATAGTGTGGCCTCTGCCGAGGCTTGTGCCCGGGCGGAGCCTAGAATCCACTGCGGTGATGCCAGGAAAGACATGTTCTGTTGACCTGGGTGAAGCACAGCCAATAACGCCGGCCGCGTGCGCATAAGCTTTGATGGGGCAACTTTAACGGCCACGGCTTGTCGTCGCCCTCTGCCTCCCACCGGGGCCCTGGCGACTCGCAAAGAAAGCTTGACAGCTTGGAACGATGCAAGACCCTCATTGCATTTAGCTCCCACCAATCAGCAGTAGACCCAGGACAGCGGGACGGAAAGCTTCGCGCCGCGCTTCCATGTTCGCACAACGATGTGGTCGACAAGCCTCTGCCCTCCGGCATCATGAGTAAGGTGTAGTTTATTATGTAACCTGCCTCCCTTCGTCCCGATAGACTGGCGAAGCCTGGGGGAGTTCAGTACCGGCAGTGATGGAGTCAGCAAAAGGTGATGACAGGCATCAGTCAAAGCCTGCCAGCTGTGCAGGCTGGGTACTGGGCAGGGAATGAGGCAACTACCCATACATGGATCGTTCAGCGAGACCTGCCGGCGCACCGGAGCCGGGTGTGCAAGGGGGGCGCTTTCTATGGCAGGGTGGCGGCTCTTTACTTGGATAACAAGAGCTCCGTATGAACAGAGGACTTTGGAGGTTTTCAACCCCAAGTAAAGGCGGGAGGGGAGTTGAGCGTCAATGGAGTGGTTTGAACAGAAATCAGCGTCTCTGCGTTTATTCCTGGATCCTACTTGGAGCCATGGTCTCAAGGATGTAAATCTAGAGAAAGGATTTCCGACTTCTAGTCATGAACAATTTGGGCTTGATGTCTAGGCTGTAAAGTTAGATGATCAGCTGGAAGTCGACCAGTTACGTTTGGAAATGGCAAGGGTATATTGCCAAGGAGGCTCACTCCTAATTGGGCCCTTCTTGACGTGTCATGACATTCCCTTTCGGTCGAGATGTTGAGGGGATTGATGGGCGAAAAGCAAAAGGCGTGTCTATGCCGCGATCCTGAACGAACTGTACCATTGTTCCAGCCAATCTACTCTGCTCAATATGATAAGTCCAAATACGCCAACTGGAGGCGCGCATCCCTTGTCGCTGCTGAATAAGCAGCCGGAAGCGGCCTGTAACGTTGCGCCCAGGAGCGTGGCATTCAGGGGACTGTCCTGGACAATAGGTGCCGGCCGCCGGCCAAAGTCTGCTGCTACGTCCGGCAAGCTCTCGACGAATGAGCTTCCCCGCGACGACGGCGACGAACAGCCGGTCCGCGCACGGCAGGTATTGAAACAGTTAGGGGAGCCAGTGAGGCCACTTTGCCGCTTTGGGATGCCTGGAGCCTTCTGGCACTCGAGGGCACCCGAGGGGATGCTTTGTGGCTTGGCGCGTGGCGCGAGGCAAGTCGAGTTTTCGCTGCGCTGCGCCGGCTAAACCACTTCTCTGTGTCCGTAGCATACCCTCTTCTACAGGAAACTTTCGTGCTCGGCACTCCCTCGACTCCTCGTCAGCCAATGGAGGCTATTTTCTGCACGCTTTATAGAGGGCGGGCGTCCTTTGCAGGCCGCGGTCCGGATGATGCTTTCAGACAAGCAAGATACCTAAAGCGAAGTCTCTCCGGCTTCGACCTCCCACTCCGGGAGGCCATAGCGGAGCTCAGCGGAGGTCGGACACTGACTGAGGAAGATGATGGGTTGACTCGTCACCGCAGGTATAACCTTTCGAGGTCTCCACAAGCAGTCGTGAGCAGCGTGGAACGCCATGACCCCAAAGCCACATTCCAGAATGCCGTCTCTCTGCATGAATAGACGTCTGTCGGGGATGTGATGGTGCAGGCGGAGGCGATTGCAGATGAAGTTCTGGAGTTCCTCGGAGCGGCTGCAGCTCCGCTGCCGTTGGGACAGACCTCTTGCGAGCGTAGCTCTGCCTCTTGGTATCGCGGGGCTGTGCGCGAACTACATAGTCACGGGAAGGTGTGACAACGCCAGCTGAGGGCAATGGCCCATGATGTCAAACACCGTCTGCGGTCCCCACTGACGACCCCTCCACCGACATCCCCCAAAGTCTCCACGGGAAAGAATTGGAACCCAATGGCCGGCCTCGTGGCATCTGCAAGATGCTTTGGGCCTACAACCGGTACCCTTCCAGCAAAAACCCGGACGAAAACATGGTGCCTTAGTTGAGTCTTGATCGAGCTGTTCTCCCCTTGAGGAATGCATGGGCTGTTTTGGTATGCCAGACTTCACGCCCCGAGTATTACGGATCGGGCTTGTAGGCGAAGAGGATCCGCTCCTCCGTCGGCCGGACCTGGCGGATTTCCCACCTCTCCAGCCACTCCCGCTACCACACATTCATCTGCCGAGGGTCGCCGCTGGTCGTCACGACGTAGTCTAACTCCGAGCCGACCGGCTGATTGTCTCGGGGGACGAGGGCGAATCGAGGGGTGGCGCCCTTGAGGGGCACAGCATGGTTGAAACTAACACCGACGCCTGGCATATCCTGCCTCCACCCCCACGATGACCCGTCCACAGCGAGAATCGGCCATCCAGGTGATATTTTGCAGCCGCGAAAGGCAGTCGACCAACGCCGTCACTGCGGGTCCTCGGGAGGCTTCGTGAGGGAGCGGAAGCCCTCCATACCGTCGGCGTCCAAAGCCAAGCTGCAGATCCCATTCCCTCGCGGGTCGTAAGCTTTCAGGTCGTGGATGAATGCCAAACCCGCGGCCAAAGCTCCGGGGGAAACCGGTAGAAGCGAGCAAACAAAGAGCCGCCGTCGTCGTCAAAACCGCCGCAGCCATGCACGGGGTATGAGAGGTTGATGATCTGGAGATGCTGCGGCAGGGCAGTAGCCATGATCCCAGACCAGCCAGAAACCAGCAAGAAAAATCAGACCGGGAAACTGAGAAGCTCGACTGAGCGAGGCTTGAAAGTTCGAATGGGCTGCACAACGGACACTTGTCAGACGGAAAGCGCGTACCCAGGCGGCGCGAAGTGACGCGGCAAACCGAGGGGCAGGCAGTACCACACAGCGCGCGGACGACTGGCCAATCAATTCAACTGCTCGCTCACTGGAGATGGCAGTCAAGATGATGCTCCTATTAGTCAGAGCCGCAGGGAATCTGATCTTTCTCGCCTGCTACAAACCGTCGAACTAACGAAGCCGCGCGCGTGTGCTAGGAGAAGAAAAGGAAACGCGCCCTTCATAGTACGCAACGGACTCAAGAGGCAGCAAAAGCGGCAACAGTAAACACGACACACTGGTTTCCCTCGGCCAAGCCGCCACTGAGACATCTCCTGTGTCTTCGGGACGGCTGCGTAGTCGCCGAGCCGGGCGAGAGAAGGTGTCCGTCGTGGACAGGCTGCGGGACAACCACAACAGCCAGGTCGCGTTCGGTGGCGCCCAGTCGCTGAACAACAGGAGACGGGATGTATGTTGACGTCTATGGCATTAAGGGCTTCAGCTGTGAAGAGATAGCCAATGCGTCGTCGCCCAAGAGTCCATCCGTGGTAGAGTGGCAGGCGGTGTTAGGTCAGGGAGGAGTCGTCAGTTAGAGGTCTTGATTTGCAGGGATTGAAGCAGAAGATCCTCCAGATAGCAGGCCAATTCGGCATCCTTTCAGACGAGAGTTGAGCAATAGCCGACGATAGCATGGTCCCGTTGGCCAGATCATAACCATGAGCAGGAACAAATCCTGGAACTGGCCCCAAACACATGGCAGCGAAGCATGTGCATCGCTTTTTTTTTCCTGTTGTTTTCCTTTTTGGCTGGTCGCGGAATGACGCAGCCTCCAGGTGACACGCGCGAGCCAAGCCCGACACACCAAGATTGGTCCTCCAGCCATCCACGCCAAGCTCAGCCAACGTCAACCCCAGCAAATCTTGATTTTGCCCGCAAGAAGGCCATTTTGCATCCAGTCATTTTTTTTTGCGCCGCTGCCATCCGCCAGCGCAAAACGCACCCGGCTGATTGGAGTAGCCGCACGTTGTTTGCACGTGCGCGACTGTTGAGCCCCCCCCCCCTGGTTTCTATCGGGACCACCATGGCGACCGATCCCGATCCCAGTCCCGCTCTTCGCTTCCAGGCAGGGTTGGCCCAGCCCGCGCCTGCGTCTCGGCGTCGATCCCGCTTGTCCGGCCCCGTCGCCGAGCCTGGGCGCCACCACCCGGCGCTCGCGCCCAACACCCCAATCTGTCTCGGCGCTGCCTCCCCTTTGGCCTGCGTCCGCCGTTGGCGCGGGTGCGCGGCTCTGACGGCCCACTTTACGGCCCCACCGCCAGCCTTAGCATGACGTCTGCCGATGCCACGCCCGGAACTCTGCGCCTCCTGGATGGCTGCTCTCTTTTTTTTTCGACCCGTCCTTGCGCCTGTTGCGCCTGTTGCGCCCTCGCTGCGCGGGGATGGGAGATGAGCAGAGGCAAGCAAGCAGAGACGATGACGAGGCCAGTCGACAGGGCCGCCAACCCGCGCCGTCTGCTCGGCAGCAGCGTCCTTGGCCGCACCCAGCCGTTCAAGCCCTACTTTCCTCGCCGCCAATCTCGTCTCGGCCCAACGTTCTGACCTTGGCTGCTTCCTGTCTGCCCTCCTGCGTCACGCCGCGGGGCCTTCTTGGTGCCGTTCCGGGCCCTCAACCCCCCCTCCCGTAATCAGGCTCTCTTGGCAGGGACCTAGCTCTTACCTCCACGGCAGGGTTTTACCCGTGCTCGCCGCGGTGCCGTGCGCTCGGCAAGGTCCGTCGCCCTCGATTGTCAGCATCCAGCAGTCGTACGAACGGTGATGGTGTGGCCTGACACTCTGCTTATCTTCGACTCCATCGGTAGGCTTGTCTTGGGTCTTGAGTGCACTGGCTTGCGAGCACATCTGCGTGGAGCCGCTGACCGCCGTGCTGGCTGCATGGTGGCATGCTGCCCGATGATCAGGATGGGGATACGTCGGTCGTTCTCCTCTTGGCGGGTAATAGACCCCAAGGTTCGGGCCCACCTCCCCGTCATTCCCTGCCATGCTCTCCATCTTTTCAGGGCGGTGGGATTTCCCCAGGCGGGGAAGGTCTTGGGGGCAGCGTGGAGAAGATCTTGTCGCCATGTGAAGAGTTCAAAAGGCCAGCCGCCCCCTCGGATCCGCCGGCTTGACTAGCACAATCTCTTTTCTGCTTCTGCATCTGCTGCTCCAACTGTTCCACATTTCTTGCGGCGGAGCCTGAGCTTGCTAGGCCGAGGCCACGCAGGCCCGAGTCTCTCCCACCACAGCCCACGCCCATAGGCCTGACCTTGGCCCAGAACCCCTAGCAAGATGCCACCCCCAAGAGCCGACGATGAGAGTCCTATGCCGCCCGAAGTCTCCGGGTCTGACCCGGCGGGCACCCGTCGATCCAGCAGCGACGGGACTGCGGTCACTGGAGGCACCCAGATTCATCAGGCCAAAGTCGGCCGCCACCCCATGCCTGGACAGGCGGCGGGGGCCGTTACCGTCGCGGCACTTCTGCGCAACCCCCTGACGGGCATGTCCGATCAGGATGTCCTCCTTGATGCGGACAAGTTCGTCGAAGAGAAAGGCCTGACGGAGCACCGCGAGGTCTTCCGGAAGGGCGCCCTCCTTGCAAAGGTCCTGAACCAGGACGGCGGCTTTGAGCGCATCGACATAGTGACCGAGCAGGAGAAGGTGACGTTGCGGCGGGAGATCACCAACAGGTGGCATCAGCCGTTCATGCTCTACTTTCTGTCGGCTCTTTGTGCCGGCAGCGCCATTGTCCAAGGAATGGACCAGACCGCCGTTAATGGCGCACAGGTAGGTCGGCGTTTTTGTTGCACCCCCACCTTCTACACACAAACACCCTGCCATCCTGCTGGCTTCTGCTAACCAGCGTTGTCACCTCGCAGGAGTTCTACTACGAAACTTTCAACATAGACGAGGACCAGCTCGAGCTCCGCGGTCTGCTCAACGGAGCGCCATACCTTTGCTCGGCTCTGATAGGCTGCTGGACGAACCCCATTCTCAACAAGTGGACGGGCCGTCGAGGAACCATTTTCATCTCCTGCTTCATTTCGGTCGTTACTGGATTTTGGATGGCGGCTGCTGACACGTGAGCTTCTACACAAAAACCCACTCCCTTCTACGTATGACACACGAGTACGAGTGTTTTATGAATTGCTGACAACTGCCTTGCACAGCTGGTGGAACCTCATGCTGGCGCGGTTTGCACTGGGATTCGCCATCGGCGCCAAGTCGAGCACGACTCCTGTATACTCGGCCGAGTCGACCCCGAAGAGCATTCGAGGCGCGCTGACGATGATGTGGCAAATGTGGACTGCCTTTGGTGAGTTGGCGATTCTGGCTCGCGGGATATGTTGTGCCAATCTCGAGACTGACGTTTTGCAAAAGGCATCATGCTCGGATTCGTCGCATCTGTCGCATTCCAGAACACGGACTTCCTCGGCCCCAACTCTCAGTGGCGTTGGATGCTTGCCTCGACCTCTGTCCCCCCGCTCATTGTGATGCTGCAGGTCTACTTCTGCCCAGAGTCTCCGAGATGGTGGGTTGCAATGGCTGTTTTGAGGCGACGAGACAAACTGGATGGTAACGCTGACTTGAAATGCTCGCCATGTGTTGATAGGTACATGGAGAAAGGCAGGTTTGACAAGGCCTTTGAATCGGTCAGGCGGCTCCGGCACCTCGAATGTCAGGCAGCACGGGATATGTACTACGCTTATAAGCTCCTGGAAATTGAGCAACAGCAACGCGAGGGCCGCAACTTGTTCAAGGAGTTCTTCCTGGTGCGCCGCAACCGCCGCGCCGCCCAGTCCTCCTGGTTCGTCATGGTACGTCAACGATCCATTGATTCTCGTTGGCCTCGTATCACAAGAGATGCCGCCGGCAAACACTAACGACATGTCTCTCTCTCTCTCCATAGTTCATGCAACAATTCTGCGGAGGTTCGTATAGCTATCCCCGGCCGACTCCCATGCATCTCGTACTAATCATGAGCATGCAGTCAACGTCATTGCCTACTACTCTACCGCCATTTTCCAGGAGGCGGGCGCGAGCCGCTCTACGGCCCTCCTGGCGTCTCTCGGTGGTGGCGCCATCAACTTTCTCTTCGCGATCCCGGCCATCTACACCATCGACACGTTCGGGCGTCGCAACCTGCTCCTGGTCACGTTCCCCCTCATGGCGGCCTGCCTCTTCTTCACCGGCTTCTCCTTCTACATGCCCAACCCGGAGGCCGAGGGGGAGCACAACCCTGCGCGCCTCGCCATGATCGCGGTCGGCATCTACCTCTTCATGATGGTCTACAGCCCCGGCGAGGGGCCTGTGCCGTTTACGTACTCGGCCGAGGCGTTCCCGCTGCACATCCGAGACATCGGCATGAGCAGCGCGACGGCGGTGACGTGGGGCTTCAACTTCATCATCTCCTTTACCTGGCCGCGCCTCGTGGTTGCCTTTACACCCACGGGCGCGTTTTGCTGGTACGCGTGCTGGAATCTCTTTGGCTGGGTGTTTGCGTATTTCTTCCTGCCCGAAACCAAGAATCTCACGCTGGAGGAGCTGGACTCGGTCTTTGGCGTGACCAACCGCGACCACGGCAAGTACTACCTGGACAAGCTGCCCTGGTATATGAAGAAACACGTGCTGCGCCAGGACGTGGACAACTTCCCGCAGCTGTACCAGTTTGCCGAGAACGAAGGGCTTGTTGAGGGTGACGAGAGCAAGAAGACGGTCGGCGGAGCTGGTGCCGGTGCGAAGTCCGTCGTCAACGAGAACGAGATGGGCGGGGTCGTGCAGCACGCGTCCAACGTTAACACCCCGGCCCCGGACGAAACTGTTGGCCTGGGTGACGATAAAACGGCCAGGTACTAAGCAGTTTGTGTGGCCAACAAGGGAGACTTGTGGGTGCTGGGTTGCAGGGAATGAATGGTGCTGTTCGCCGTGGTTGTAATGCTTGAGATTCACCAATGGTGTTTACGCCATGTGGGTTTATGGGTGGGTTCCGTATATATGGGATGTGGGTATGAAGTGTTCGAGAAGAAAGCCGCGGTGTTGGATACCCTCGCTTGCTATTTTTGAGTAATATCAACGATACCTAACCAAGTACATCGAGACGCACGCGCATCCGAAACGTGACTGCCGCGAGAATTCCAAACGAAACAGGGCAGGCGGCAAGGTAGCAGCCCGGCAGTGAGGCGCCAGGGGTTTAAGACACCAAAATATATATATCACCTCCCCTGGTCTATATCGAGGCAGAGGCAGTCTGAAGATTTGACGGCACGGAGTATCAAAGCATTCCACCCTTCCCATCGATTTTCTGTCGCTCGCGTCTTCCTTTCTTTCGGTACTCCCCCTCTCCCTGCCAATTGGTCCCTGCCCGACCCCAGATGTCTGCAAGAATGAGGTGCATCTCGTCGTCCAGGCGGTGACGATCTCCCGCCTGCATCCCCCTCCGACGTCCATTCCATGCTGGCGATTGAGCGTTGCGCCCCACCCCCGCCATTGGACCTGTCGGGGACGCCGCCCGGCCGGTGGAGAGAGGCGGTTCGTCCAGGGGGCCCCCTTATTGACCCGGCAGCGGCACGTGGCACGCTCCGGGTCTGGCGCTCAATTTTAGCGTGATCTCGTTTGCGCTCGGCTGTGACGTACAAGCTATTTGCGGCTGCATACAAGACGGCGTATTGGCCTGGGATGGGAGGACGAGCAACGGTGTGCCGACGGCTTTTTATTTATTTATTTTCTCTCCTCTCACTTGTCTCTGTTTTGCTGGCAATCGGGTTTGACGGGCCTTGGCGAGGTGCGGTTGGAGCCCCCCGCTGCCGCTACAGAGGGAGAGGTGCTGTTGGGCTGCAGTGCCGGTGTTCGGTGATAGCTTTTGGGCGGGAAACGCGCCTTCTGATTGGGACGAGACGAGGGGAAGCTGCATGGTCCGTTATCCGCGCAATGAAATGACAAACGGGATGGCTGCTTCAGTCAGGCATCTGCATCCCCCGCTCGAGATGGCACCTGCCACCAGTCAGATTCAGCTCAGGCAGGATGGGGCTTGGGCGACAAACGATGAATAGAGATGCGGCACAAAGAAAATAGATGAGATAAATCAGACTGGATTTTCTGCATGCTTGGGCGGGCCATCTCTGCAATCTCTGGAACAAACTCGTCTCTGGCAGAGGCCGGTAGACACTCTGGCTTCGACGCTGGCTCTCCCCGACGGAATCCGACAGCCCCAGTGGCTGCCATCGCCATACCCGCTGTCTCGCCCACCAAACCAGCGCTCGCCAACCCCGCCAACAAACACCACTCGCCATGGTTGGTGCAACCTGCTGGGACTGCGGCAAGTTCTTCGCCTCGGGGCGTGGCGCCCTTAACAACCACTGCTACTCGACGAACTGCACCGAGTGCCGCCGCTGCTATGACAGGTTCCGCAACGCGCGGGAGCGCCTGGAGCACGAGATCGGACAGCACGACTACTGCGGCGACTGCGACCGCGAATTCATGAACCCGAACAACGCGCGGCAGCACCTGAACTCGCGGGCCCACCGCGCCGAGTCGATCAAGTGCCCGCTCTGCAGCAGGGCCTACACCACGGCCACGGGCGTGGTCATGCACCTCGAGGCCGGCGCGTGCCCTGGCGCGCAGAACATGTCGCGGGACAAGCTCTACCGGCTCATCCGCAGCCGCGACCCGCAGGGCGTCATCTCCAAGAACCTCATCGGCTGGACGGGCGAGTCCCAGTACGAGGCCACGGAAAACACCTGGAACGGATGGGGTTATGAGTGCTACTTTTGCCAACGCGAGTTCGCGCAGCTCCAGAGCCTGAACCAGCATCTCAACTCGCCAGCCCGTATGTTGCAGCAGCGGCCCGCTTCCCCCCCCCTCTCTCTTGCCCACCATCGGATCGTTCAACGGGCCGAGTGACCCTCAGGAGCTATGTCGCTAACGGCACGTGGGTGTGTGCCTTTTTCGTGCAGACCAGCAGGCATACTACCACTGCCCCAAGGTCGGCTGCAACGCGGAGTTCAAGACGCTCGCGTCGTGTATTAATCACCTGGAGAGCGAGTCGTGTGGCTATATGCGGTTCGACCAGGTTCAGAGAAAGGCCATCACGATGATGCGCGGCGGGAGACTGATCGGAAACTGACCTTGACTCGCAAGGAACATGTCAGCCTGCAAGTGGCGTCGCGGGCAGGAAGCCATGATGCCTGGTTGGGCTCCACGAGCTGGAGTCGTTTGGTTTTCCGCATGGCAGAGCATTGTTCGGACATGTCGACAAACGGAGCGGGGTATCAAGGGGGGTGGATTTGATGTAAAGGGGCTGACCAGTACCAGCCCACCTTGCACGGCATCGTCTGCCGATTTCACTGGTCTCACGTGCTCTCGAGGGGCACTGTATTTTTTTTCTTCTTTTTCTTTTTGAGAGCGAGGATGCGATGCGGTGCAAAGAAGAAGCCGCACACGCCTGCATGCCCACTGCCCAAGTGTCCAACTGTCCAACTAGTCTCTGCAACGTGAAATTGCGAGCGCGCCCATCGCCCTCGACTCTCGACTCCGCGCGAAAAGCGGGTGGCGAGGAGGCTGGGGCGCCGTCCAGCCAGTTCCCGCTGAGCCTGCCCGTTAGTGCTAGTGCTGGCGCCGCCGAGCTCGGCTGGGCGGTTCGGGCGCTAGCAGGAGGCGCCGTCTGTAGGTAGTCACGGTAGGCAACTGGCAAGCAGGGAGCTTGGGCCAGGCAGCGAGGTGTGTGCGGCGCAATTTCATCGAGCCTCTGCCGGCTCGGTGGATTGCATCGTCATGCTTTCTCTGTCCTTTCTTTTCTTTGCTCTGCCATTTTTTTCTTTCTCGGCCCCCCCTCCCCCTCTCCTGAACACGAGATCGGATGCAGCCCTGAAAATCGCCATCCAAACAGCGGCTGGCCAGAGCTGCCCACGCTCCACGCGGTGCGAAACGGGGCAACGGCCATTCCTGCAATGAATTGATCACCTCTCCTTCCCGGATCCTCTCGCCAAAAGCACACCCCCGCCCGCTTGAACGTCTCCCCTGCATCTTGTTGGCCTGGGCGATGTAACCCTGCCCTGGACGGCAGGGTGCCGGGGGACTGCCAAAGAGTGGTGGCGCACAGACGCGAAACAGTCAAGCCATGTCAGCCTCCGCCTAACCGAACCCAGAGGGCCTGCTTCCGAGATGCCATCAAGGGGGGCAGGATTCGCAGCAATGCGAAGCCGAATGCAAAAGCAAGCGAGTCCACGCCAGAGAGCGCTGCCGCCGTTCGCAGCTGTGCTGTGCCCGTCTGGGAGATGAGCCAGGCAGGCTGGCGTGGCCGACCGTGCCTGTCGCCGAACCAAACAGAACTGGCAACCACCCCCGCGCAAGCCGCCAGCCACGCCTGCCTCTTCCATCGCTTGCCCGTCCTAGTCGCGTTAGGGCCGGTGGGGGGCTGGACCCTGGCGGCGCATGGTAGGCCCACATCTCTCTCCGCCCGGAAGCGTGGGGCCCGCCGAGACCCCAGTCGCAGTACCACGTCGATTAGCCGGGCTGTGGCTTCCCCATCTGCGCTGGCTGCGTCCTTTACGGGCCTCGTCCGCCACGACTCGAGCGCCGCGCTCAACTGGCCATGAGCTCTTTTCTCCTCGCTCGTCTGTTTATGGTTTTTTCCTTTTCGTCCCAACCTCCCCGTCCTTCCCTCATTCCCACTCCNTAACGTGAGAAGAGGCGTCTGAATATCAGCCCGTCGCCTGTCCTCCCCTGGTTCACCCGTTTGTTCCCTCTTTTCCTCTCTTTTGGCCTGCGTCGCGTCTCGTCCACCACCCGCCTTCCCAGACCTCGACCTCGGCCGTGTTTCTCTGCATTGTGCATGGAATCGTGCCTGCTGCGACTTATTCCCGCACAATTACCCACAACTGAAACACTATCCGCTGCACGTGTGCGACGCCAACCCGACTTCCTTCCCAGTCTTCCCGCCGGCCTTCCGCTGCACTGCCGCGCTCCAATTGCAGCGCCTTTAAACCTGCCGCGCGCCGATTCTAGCCTTGGGCTGTTCCATTCCAGGGACACCGGACGAACCCGCACCCGCTCTTTTTTTTCTTCTGGTCTGAATGTGCCACGCGCCAATAAGCATCCCGCATCCTCTGACGCCAAGCTATCCCTGAATAACGAGCTCTTGCTTCTCCGGACGCCCAAGCTTGCTTGCAACGCTGGTCCAGTCGAACTCCCCAACAAGGTCTGATCCGTACAACCCCCAGGACTCTCAAGATGGCTCCAGGCATTTTCGAGCGCATCCAGGCCAAGATCGAGCTCTTTCGCCTCGAGCAGCGGTACACGAGGCGACGAAACCGTCGCTCGACCTTCGTCTCCAACGCCATCTATGTCGACGGCGAGTACATCTACAACACTCCCACCTCGACTGGAAGCTCGACCAACTCGGCCAGCTCGCCTCCCCAGGTCGTCTCGCCCACCGTTCAGAGCCCCCCGAGAAGGGCTGCCGCCGCCGCCTTCACCACGGACAGCATCCCGGAGAGCCCCACGATGAAGCCCGGCAAGAAGCTCAACCGCTTCTCGTCCATGCCCGGATTCGGCTCGCTGTCCAAGGCGTCTGGCCGTCAGACTACCGACCAGTGGAGGACAGGCGACGTCAGAGTCACCGAGGTGCGATGAGCCGGTTCTCACTCTTTGAGCCGTTTCCATGGACGACCAGGCTCGGCATGACGACACACAAGCGACGTGTCGCGGATTTTGCAAAGATAAAACGACCAGTGTGATTTTGCATGCCGCGGGGGCTGGACTTGACGTTCCTTCCAACCACGACACAACAGCAATACCTCGCTGGCCCGTTGCTGGGCCCAAAACTACACGACCAGACCCTCAGACGGTTGGTCACCATCATTCTTTACTGACGACACATTCTTTGAAAAAAGTTTTCTTTTCTGTTTCTTTTCCTTCGTCTTTGTGCTTACGGTTATCTCGAGAGATGGGCTCAATTTCCTCAACATCGGCCGGCCCTCCTGCATAGCATAGCATTTTTTGTCCCGATTTTGCTGGGGGTGATGGTGGACTAGAGAAGGCGAGGAGGACGGGCAAGAGAGAGCGACAGACCATGCTTCTCTTTGCCACGCATAGACTACTGTCATGCTGCCGTTTCTGCGGAATTTTGTAATTTGTTTTCTTGTTTTGTTGCTGTCGACAAAGATTCATCGCAACAGGCGTTTGAGGGAAAGCCGCACAGATTGGCTCGGGTTCGTTTAGTGTACATACCCAGCTAGGTCTTTTGTTACTGGTCAGGTGGTTGCATCCACCATGCATCTATATACTCCTTATTGTCAACTTGCATGCGTCGGCCGATCCAATAGGTTGCCTTGCCTGTACTACGCGTACTCGGGCAGCGTTTAGGCAGCCTGGCTAGAGATGCCTCTTGGGATCAGAAGGACACTTTCCACATCTTCCCTCCCACCCCTTGCTTAGGTCGGATCCGATCTGCTGTCGAGCCTATGACCCAAAGTTCTCGTAGCACCACCTGGACGACACGCCGCCACGGGAACGGGTGGGCAACAATTTATTGAGTATAGCAGCTCGCCCATTTCTCACCAAACAACCACCCACATGATGAGGTTTCTCAACACTTCAACGCTGGGCTTCGAGGAGGTCGACGTGCCGGAGCCCAAGTCATATGCCATTCTCTCCCGTACCTGGGATGATGGCGAAGTCTCGTTTCGCGACCTGGCCGACCTCGAACACGCGCGTCTCAAGGCCGGCTTCGACAAGATCGCCCATACATGTCAACTGGCCAGTTCCGACGGCTATAAACTCGCCTGGGTAGACACGTGCTGCATCGACAAAGCCGTCCCAGCGCCGAGCTGTCCGAGGCCATATCAACTCCATGTTTGCCCTCTACGCCGACTCGGCCGTCTGCTACGTCCACCTCCAGGAGCACCGCGCGCGCCCACTCCTTCTCCCAGGCCGAGTTCGCGGCGTGCACGTGGTTCACCCGCGGCTGGACCCTGCAGGAGCTCAATCTCGCCCGATGATGACGTGCGCTTCCACCAGGCGGGCTGGCGGGAAGTGGGGGGGGACCAAGAGGTCGCTGCTCCGTCCGTCACATCCACCGCGTCACGCGCATCCCGGCCGATGTGCTCGAGGACAGGCAGGCCACGTGGAGCCGCTTGCCTCGCGCAGCGCATGTCCTGGGCCACCGGGGGCCGGGTGACGCGGAGGCCCAAGAGCGTCGCCTATTGCCTCCTGGGCATCTTGGGGGGGGGGGGGGGGG
>PYSQ01000273.1:15730-42828 GCA_003049435.1 Nakataea oryzae
GGGGGGGGGGGGGGTCAACATGCCGATGCTCTACGGCATGGGCAAGAGGGCGCTCCTCCGCCTGCAGGAAGAGATCGTCAAGGACACCAACGACCTGTACATCCTCGCCTGGGTCGACGGGTCCCTGGGTTTCGATGCCGAGCACGGCGCCTTTGCCGAGTCGCCCGACGTGTTCGGGGAATGTAGCAACGTGGTTCTTGGCGAGAGTGAGCCCTCGACGGGCCAATTCGGTCTCACGAACCATGGCCTGCGAATCAATGCCTCTGTGAGCAGCACGGATTGGGTGCTTTACTTCTCTACCGAACGCCAGACCGCAGAAAGCAACCAAAGTCAGTATGACCCAGGTTCTGCACCCGAACCCACAAGAACTTCTATTTGACCCCAAAAGATATAGAGCCAGATGCGAATACTAGGAGAATGTTCCTAACCCCTGGATTCTTGTGTTTCTTTTCAGCTGGAAATGTATTCTTGTATCAGAAGCACCTCCATGGGCAGACTGCTTCAAGCTCTAGCAAGCGGATTGGCCAAAATACCACTGTCCTCCAGTGCCTACCGCAAGCTCCTGGCTAACTTTCTGAGCCAGCCATCGCCCTCGACAAGCCGGGCTGCCTAGATGATATTGCTTTGTAGCTTTAAGCCCTTACTTGGATCGTGCGAGGATATCCTCGATGTGTGGCATGGAGATGGCGTCGCGTGTAGCCGAGGTAGAGAATACGAACTCGCACAGAAAAACGGGATCCAGAACACGTCTCCCATGAGATAAAAGCATTTTCTTCCTCTCCTTCGGGACCTCTATTTGATGGCCAGGTCGAGCGCGCTGCCCCCGATAAGGTCGAAGAATAGAGCCGGGGGTCAGGGCACAGCCAAGAGCTGCCTCCCTTGTGACCATGAAGCTCTACATGACAGGCAGATCGCCGAGGTAGGGCGGCCAGCGCCACCTTCTCGGTACGAGCCTCGCTGCATGAACCTGACGGGTAGGCTCCGAGTGGATTCTCGGTTACAGGCGGTCCCGCTCACTTTCTAGGCATGACGTCCGGCCAGCCCGCCTGATACTGCAGAGTAAGAACGAGCTTTCTGGAATGGCTACAGAGCCGTGGCAGATGCTGTAGGCCAGGGCAATGTGGAAGACGCTCAATCATGTCAAGAGAATGAATGGTCTTGCTTTTCGCCGTCCTGTCTTTTGGTACGATTAGCAGCCACGGGTTTGACTCCTGTTTTGCGCCGTCCTGCAGCTCTTGATCGGCCCTCTGCTTGGATAAAGGCCGAATCCTGGGGATACTGCCCATATTGCCACATGAAGCGGGAGGCCGCAGTAGTTATCGCTTCAGTGATACCACAATCCTGATGCCCCCTGCTCACACACGGAGGTGGCCTCGCCAACACCCATGTGTCCCCGAGTGATATGGAATCAGTCTACACAGCTAGTTGGTAGCACTGGCACACTATCCCGAGTATGGAATGTGCCGCTGCATTGGTGGTGCTCACATATGGGCTGGCATGCCGAAGCCCGGCTCCAATGCTAGGAGGTCAGCGCGATGTTACGGCACTTTTTTTTTCGTGAAGGCACCTGCTAGTGCATCTGGAATGGTATGCAGACCTCTAGGAGATCGCCGCTGACACCTTGGCTCCCAGCTACAGTCTAGCAGCCCTGAGATGGCGTCTGACACTACTTGTGAAGCCCTTGTGAATCCAGCCCGAATTCTTTGGCCTCGGCTCGCCACCCAATATCTCCCTACTGCGCGACCTAGTCCTCGCTGGCTGTAGCTATTGGTATTTGAAAGGATAATGAAAGAGGCGGGGCGTGTGAGATGGCTCGACTCGTCAAGCCCATCAGAAGATGGTTTTTGGTTTGAGAGGATGGACGGGAGAAGCGGGAGGCAAGAGGATTTGCTGCTTGCATGTACCAAAAGATGAGGGTCAACCTATGGCAAACTCGCTCCTTCCCCAGATTTGGAAAGCGTTGGCCTTGGTTCAACCGCTCTGAGCCGGCGGATTTTTAACCCCGTTTCCTCTGCTCCTTCTCTTTTTTCGCCATGCTTACGGATTTTGGCTAGGAAATCATTGAGGCTTGCCAGTTCCGGAGGAAGGGCAACGGCATGCTCGATGCGAGCAGCTTCCAGCAGGGCTGTGGAAAACTTGTTTTGGGCTTGCGATCGAGGGGCTTTTTTTCGTTTTTGCCACGACCCAGCGCCCCCAAAGCTTCCTTGTCCTCATGCTCAAGCTTCTGGTTCCCTTTCTGCAGGCCCTGCTCCGGCTTTTTCTCACGGTCCTTTTTGTAGGCGGTGCCGAAGGGACGCGGGGTACGCGTCCACGTCGTCGGCACCAGAAATTTCGATCTCTTCAAGTGCCCGAGGTTCAGGGGCTTCCCCGCCGGTCTTTCTGGCACGTCCCTGAGGCCTGCTGGCCATGGTCACCCACTCTCGAGGGCGGCAATGCTCTTTATCGAGTCGGACCCATGGAAGGGATTGTTGTGAGCGGAGAGAACGAGCAATCGTTACGTAGGTACGTAAATGGCATTTTTTTAATTGTTGCTCCAGTGGTCATTCAATTCCTGGGGATGCATTTTTACAAGCTTCATGACATCCCTTGGTCAACCAGATTCGTCGTAAAGCTGCTATTAGCCGTGAAGCTATGATATATACCAGAGGGCATAAAAGTCGAGAGAAGACGGTGCCTATGCCTCCACGTGAAGCTTGTCGTTGCCATCGCAGTGTGATACGGTACTCTACCAATCCCACCTCTTTTTTCCCCCGTGTCCGGACACCATATCCCATATCCTTCCATCCGTCCCTTTAAGCGGGAGAGTTGACGGTGATGCGAGACGAGCCGGCGCTGCGGTACCCCTCGGTCGCGACGATCATGTAGTTGTGGGTGCCCAGGGGCATGCCGGCGCGCTGCCAGGCGTTGAAAAAGTTTCCCATGGTGATGGTGCCGCCGGTGCGCTTCTGGGTGCGGATGGCCCAGTACTGGTTGAAGGTGCGGTCGCCCTCGATGGAGGGGGCGTTGTACCGGGTGCTCTGGTACAGGTTGTAGGTGCCGCCGTCGCTCTGGACCTGGCCCTTGGACTGGGCTTGGCTGCCCGGGTTGTACTCGCCGAAGTTGTCGAGGACGTAGTACTCGACCAGCGGGTTTTGCATCCAGCCGTAGACGCAGAGGTACTGTCGCATTGGGCCAGGTGTCAGAGGCTGTCGGTGCTTTTCCTGTGCTGGCAGGGGAGGCAGAGGGTAGGGAGGGACTCACGGAGTTGCCGTTGTTCACGGGCGAGAAGGTTCCCGAGTACGAGACGGAACTGCAACCATGAGGGTGGGATGTTAGCGGATGTCTATGTCCATCGCCATCGTCACTGCCAGACATGTTGATCATACCGAGGGCCGCCAGCTGTAGCCATGAAGATAGGACGTTAGCGGTGTGGTTCTGCGTTTGGTCGTGTCCATCTCCACCAATAGTATGCCTCGACTTACGATTCCATCCCTTGCCACCGACAAAGTTGCCGCCGGAGCGCCAGTTGACACTGTAAGTGCCGCCGTTCTCGTTGGTGTAAGTCACGGGCGACGCGCCGTCGGTCCACCAGGAGTAGTAGTAGCCGTTGTGGCGACCGGTTCCGCTGGGGGTCGACTGGCGCCTCATGAGCTCCTCGAGAGGGAAGCCAGTCATGTTGGCGTCAAGGGGGAAGGCGAGGGCGCTAGACGCCAGGGCCGTGCAGGCCGCGAGCAGAGTGGTGAAGGAGACCATGATGGCGATGCCTGAGGCGGTACGACTTGCGGCTATCAGGAAGAGTCGGGCTTCTGTTTGCTGATGCTGGACGAAGGTCTGGATTGCCCTGCTGGTCAGTCCCCGGTTTCGAGGCCAGAGGGGCCGGCAGGAGGGCTTCTTATACTACGATTAACATGGCCAAATGTGGTTTCGATCTGCACCGATGTTCATCACAGCCTTGATATCCACATAGCAAAAAAAAAAAAGTCACGGGCTTCCACCACCACCTCAGTTGAGCGGCTAGCCATCGTCACACGCCTGGAGAAGTGGGTGTGGGCTGCGTATTGTGGATGCCATCGCGTAGATGGCGTCGTCGATACGGAGAGTGATGCGCCGGCTGCCGTTTGCGATCTTGCCCCTGAGCAGGTGGACATGGGCTGTGGTAGGCGGAAGTCCACCCTGGACGGAGGCGGGTCTTGGGACTATGGAAGATTCTGCGATTGTGCCAACTGATCCACCTCCTGGGCCCTCGACGGGCGTCTCTTTTGGGCCCAGCTCCTTTGCTTGTCGGCGCCAGTGCCAGGCACATGCCGAAGGATTGGGGGGTCCTTGGAGGGCATCGACAGGGTCCAGGCACCCCAGACTCCAGGGCAGGGCGTCTCCGAGCCGGGCTCGCGGCGATCGTTGCGGCTGGGCCTGGCACGTCCTGTGAAAAAAAACGCGCACCGCAATTGGATTTCACCAACTAAAGTCACCCACTTCAGCACCAAAAGAGAAGCTACATACCAGAAAAAAGGAGTATCAATCTGAAGTCCTTTCTTCTTTTAAAAACATCTTTTTTCCCGCAAACTTAGAGACGGTTAATCTGGTATTGGGGGTGGTGATTTTCCTGTTAAGTCAGGTGACCGCGCGATTTTGGTTAGTGAAATCTAATTGCGGTGCGCGTTTTTTTTAACAGGGTGTGCCTGGAAAACGGCGGACGGTGCGGGCGGTCCTGCGTTGGCGCAAACCAGGGGGTTGCTCGGGCGGGAGGGTGTTGTGCCTTTGCTCTGGTGGGGGGGTGCGTGAGATTGGCGGCCAGTCGGGGGCTTGTCGCGTTATTTCCCTGTTCGGTGCATGCTCGCGGGATTGCAGGCCAGCCCAAGCCTTGGCCCATAAAATCCTGGCTTGGCTGGGGCGGTCTTGGGCGCGCGGGCAGGCAGGCGCGCCTCGCCATTCGCGTTCGAGGCAGGCTGCGGGATGGTGGGGTGCGGGGACAGCAGCTGGGTCTTATACGGGCCAAGACCCCACAAAGACACACTGTAGCACATGGGTCACCCCGCATCAACCACAAATGCGAACTAGACTGCCGAGATGGACCCCCCCCTCGTCGAGCCACCGCTGCTTCGATAGTGCGCTGCGTCCACGCGGTCGCGCCCGGAGGTTGTCTGCTGAATTTAGCCGGCGTGCGCATGGGGTGCAGCCGGCCGTGGCTTTGGGAGGGTGGACGTCGGGGCCGGAGACAAGGGACTGGGTGCGTCAGCGGCATGAGCAACCGCCATCGTGAACAAGACGATGACCCGCGCGATCGTGATGTTTGCGATATTTCCTGCAGATGAAGTCGGCCTCGGCGCGCGGCAGCCGGCTTCCGGGAACGTGTTTTTCCCCCATGATGGTCGGTCTCCAGGGCCGCTTCATATCGCCAGCCGTCCAGGCTTAATATCAACGACCGCCTGTCCCAAACGGTTCGTGGCAGGGGTTATTTTGGTCTTGGCCCCCCGTCGTCATGGACCAGGGCATGTCGTCGGCCATCGAGAACCAAGCCCGTTCGCCACCTGGGCGGGTGGGTAGACGATCAGCCTGAAGTCGTGGGCGAGCACTGGGGGGTCCTTGTTGAGGCCCCACCCGTCCACGGCCAGCCATGGAGGTCGCCGGCGACCTGGTTGGGCGTCTGTTTAAACATTGCCGGCAAGGGTTGGATATCAGGCTCTTGCTTGCAGACACATGCCTCACCCTCACTTGCTGTCTTGCCGGCCAGCGTGGTCGCACAGGTGAGTTCTGGTCTAGACAGCCACACTTGGAACAGGCTTCTGGTTCAGGCACTGAGATCTGCATCGGGAAATTTCCGAGGCTGCCTGCGCCGGCAGCCCGGGGTGGTGTCGGTGGCGGTGCACGGAGTGGACGGAAAATTAGACTCCGTGGCTCGGAGCGTGCCACGGATCTGCCCCAACGAGCAGTAGTCTGGTGGGCTCAAGTTGCTTTTTTATCACCCCGACTCAATACTGTGCTGCGCAGTTCGGAGATTTCTTTTTTCGAGTGCTGCCGGCAAGGCGCCCTGAGATAGCCAGTCACGGAGAGAGGAGAAAAGAATGGCCGCCTTGACGATCATGTGCATATTTCTGAATCTGCACAGCCAGGGGTGTCGCATCGCGGCTTCTTTTTCGGCTGTCGATGGCGTCTGCAAAGCTGTAAGCAGCGAGTGGGACCGAACTCCAAGGGCCTAAATCAACCCCAAAAAGGATAGGCTGCTGGATTGTGTCGTTATCATCGTCTGATCCTGTGCAGCAAAAAGAAGCTGGACTACTTGGGGCCAGCAAAAGATTTGATCAGAGTGGGACTCGAACCCACGCGGGTTGCCCCATAGGAAGATTGTGAGGACACCTTAATCCTACGCCATAACCAACTCGGCCATCTGACCTTGGAGAAAGGCCTCAATGCTCTGCCTCATAAGCCTATTGTTGACGCTGCTCCGCCGCGGGCTTGCAAACCCCCCACCCACCTTGGCAAGCATCACGATGAGCCAGAGTGAGCCCCCACGAACCCCGGGCATCGTCTCGCCTATTGATGGGTGCCGAACCGGCCAAGCACGGGCGAACCGGGGAAATGCCCGAGCGACCCTCGCTCGCGTCGGAGCGGCCCCGAGTGAGCGAATGTCCCCACTAGGCCGAGCACGTAGCGATTGGCTCAGGCTGGCTCGGCCGCCTCTCTCTCCTCTCCTCTCTCTGGCTCCCGCTCAGACAGCCAGCCAACCGCGACTTGACTCGTCGCGTCTGGTATTGGGCCTCTTGAATTGCAATTAACTTGCGCTCGCTGGCATTTCAGATGGCATTGCAGCAGCATCGACCAAACAAGGCAGACAAGATCCCGAGCCACCAGCCAACTCTTGCGTTGCAGAGCCAAGCCCATAAAATGCCGGCCGATTCTAGCCGCCGTGGGAAAAAAAATTCGCTGGTATGATGAGCTGAAGTGGCCAAAAGAAGCGGGCGGTGGCGGGATGACACTGCAAAAGGCGTGCGCAGAATGCGACATCTGCACCCCACCTCGAGTCCATTTTGAGCCACCAGCCCCCTGGCGGCCGAGTCATCCGAGTATTTCTACCTTTTGCTGACCGGCGTTTGCTTTCCAAACCCTCGTCCTGGGCCACCCGTCGCCTTTTGCCTCGCTTGTTCTCTGCCCGCACCGCCATGGACACTGCACTCCTCGAAGAGACGGACCCCTTGCTCGGCCATGTGGCGGCAAACCGGGTTCGCCACGCGGTGACAGCGGACCTTGGCGCCCCGGCCGAGCAGTCCCGACCGGTGTCCCCTGGCGGGCAGGCCGACCCGGACGACCCCTTAAATTGGACCCCGGCTTACAAGTGGTTTATTGTGAGCCTGCTCGCGCTTATGTCCTTTGCCGTGTAGGTTTGCCCCCGGCTCCTTCCCGCGCCAGGGGTGATTGCAGCACTGACGCAAGAGTACGTCATCTCGCCAAACGCCGCGAGGGGACCACGGAAATAAGGCCTGCAGCACATTCACCTGCATCTCCGTCGTCCCCGTCGCCTCGCGCATAGTGAGCGACCTCGACGGGGAGAGCAATCGCGGCGGCGACGGCGGCGACGGGCCGTCGTCCGTCGGCGCCAGCGCCGCGCTGCTGGTGACCATCTGGGAGCTCGGCGAGGCGGCGGGCCCCGTGCTGATCGCGCCCCTGTCCGAGATGTACGGCCGCCGGCCCGTGCTCAACGCGGCCAACTGCCTCTTCGTGGCCGCCACCGTCCTGGCCGCCTCGTGCCACCGCACAGACCTTTTCATCGGTGCCCGCGCCCTGACCGGCCTGGCCGTGGCCTCCAACGTCCTGAACCCGGCCATCGTCGGCGACATGTTCGCCCGCGAGGGCCGCGGCGCCGCCATGAGCGCCTGCATGTTCGCCCCGCTGCTCGGCGGCGCCGTCGGCCCGGCCATCAGCGGCGCCGTCGCCCAGACCCTGGGCTGGCGCTCCGTCGTCTGGGTCAGCGCCGGCATCGCCGCCGTGTGTGAGGTGCTCTTTCTGGTGCTTCTCGGGGAGACGTACAGGCCCGTCATTCTGCGCCGCAAGGCCGCGCACGTCCGGTGCCAAGACCGGCTCAAGCGCCAGGCGGCCGTCGAGCATCTGTCCGGCTACGGAGCCACCGACGCCTTCGGGCTGGCCAATGACGACCAGAAGCATGAGATGAGCGAGGCCGCCCGGCTGGGTGAAGCCATCATGCGGCCGGCCATTGTCTGGTCCAGCTCTGGAGTCTTGATTGTCATGACGCTGTTCAACTCGGTGGGCTTTGCCTACTTCTACATTATAGACATCTCGTTGCCGGTTATGTTGGACACTCTGTACGGCCTCTCGCCTGCTCAGACCGGCGCATCCCTTTTAATCTTTAGTAAGCCTCGTCCTGGTCTGAGATTCTTGGGACAAATGCGTCTCGGGGCAAGACTAACTGCCTTTGCAACACAGGCGGCGGCACCTTCATAGCGCTGTTCGTCCTCAACCAGACCCTCGACCGACTTTACGTAAAGCTCCACGACGCCAACGACGGCGTGGGGCGGCCCGAGTACCGCCTCCCGATTGCGGTATTTGGCGGGCTCGTGATGCCGTTCGCGGTTCTCAGCTACGGCTGGGCGGCCGAACTCAAGGCGCCGCTGCTCGTGCTCCTGCTTTGCAGCGCCTCGGTGGGTGCCTGCCTCCTCTTGTCGAGCATGCCCGTCATGGCGTACACGGTCGACGCGTTTGGCGAGTACTCGGCGTCTGCGCTGACGGGCGTCATGGTCTGCCGCTGCCTGGCGGGCACGTTCCTGCCGCTGACCATCGCGCCCTTGACCGAATACCTCGGTTGGGGCTTTGCCTTCACGGTGCTCGCATTCCTTTGCTTGGCGGTCGCGCCCATCCCGATCCTGATAATGCGCTACGGGCCGCGCTGGCGCGCAAGGTCGAAATACTCGCAGGACTCGTAGACGACACAAGATTAAAAGCAGATAGGGAAGCATGTGCATTCAAGCGTAAGCGCTGTCTCTTGAGGATGACGCGCCGTGACTTGCAGCCATCCGCAACGTTTTCTGGCACCATTTCAGATCAGTGGCGCTTAGATTTTTGTCAATACGTTTTCACAAGCTTAATAAAAGTCCCTTTGGCCCATCAGACTCTGTGTAGATGCTATTCGACATGATCATCTAATACAACCCGCTGCAACTACTGTGGCCTCGAAGGAACTGCCTCGGTAATCCAGCATGATAAGGGACGGATATCTCAAGACTAAAACTTCACACACCAATGGCCACCTCGGCCGGAAGCTTGGTGGTGAAAGGGCCGCAATCCAAGTAGCGCGTCGAATAGAAGTTGCCAGGCTGGTTGGGCTCCCAGTCAGGATTCATCACCGTGCCAGTGTCTTTGCAGTTGAGGGGCAGATCAGTGGTTGCGGAGCCGACGTAGACGTTGAGGGACCAGGAGATGAAAACATGGGAGGGAATTAGCACACCCCTTGGTCGAGAGAGCAAAGAAAACGATGTGCGTTATTACTGACCCGTTGCACGTCCACGTTTCGTTCACCCGCAGGCGCCACAGCCCGTAGCCGTTAAAGGCAAAGGTCGGCCGGGGCAGGGCCTCTTCTGAATCGGGGACGTTGCAGGTGTAGATCGCATCCCCGTAGAAGAAGTCGTAAGCCTGGCTGCTGGAGGCGTAGCACGAGGCCTCGCGCGCCGTGGCCGGGTTCACCAGCGTGTAGTTGAGCTCGCCCCGCGCCCAGAGGTGGGCCGGGTTCTGGTAGATCCAGAAGGCGCTGTAGCGCAGGTCGCGGATCTCCCAGCCGAACAAGCCGCCGGCCGACTCTTCGGCGCAGGTGCTCTGACGCGCGCTGACCTGCCCTTGGTGCTGCGGGAGGGCCAGGGCTAGTGCTCCGGCAGCGAGGATGGCAAGGCGGGCGGACGGCAGCATGTTTTTTTTGGGTTCGTGTGATGTAGTGGACTGAGCAAGCGGAGGAATGAGCACTGCTTCTGGCCAGGGTCTCCTTTCCAGGTCTGTGATGTGACGGAACATTTATCTGCATGCCATGATTGCCATGTTATACACTATTCTCCCGAGCGACGAACCATGCAGGGACTATCTCAAGCGGGCAAGCCGACGCGGGAGGTCACACGCTTCGCTTTGTATTGTCGTGGCAAGCCTCGTCACCTTGTGTTAAGAATTGCTGACCTCGCATCGTGTTTGTCGCTCCTCGTCTGCGCATCTTTGCCTGATGGAGCTGGCCGCAGCACTAACTCGCGGGCCGATTTGTCAAGTGCATGCTATGTAAGGGGAACATGCACACCAGTGGCCCGGATTAGAGCTGACGAGAAAAGAATACGGCGCTTGGCCGGATCCTTCGAACGGTTGTGGCGCTAGTCTGCTGCCATCCTCTGGTCGTGTTTGGTCGCATTTTATACTGGCGTCGAACCAAAACCACGTAGGGCTTGTGACGAGTTTTGCCCAACCTTTCCACAGAATACGCGGAAAAAATGGGCACCACAAGCCATCGTGGACCTGATGGACTCAATGGTAGTTCCTGGTACGCGGAAGATCCACGTCTAAGCACCAATAACGCCGGCCGGCCCCAAGTGGCATTTCTATCTCCGCTTACATGTTTTTAGGGTGTATAGACATGTTCGGGAGCCAGGTTTGATCCTAAATTCAAGGTGAGCAGATGAATCAACGTACTAGGCTAGTATGGTGATTTTCAACCAGAGAACCAGCCCGAGACCACCGCATGGAACGTTGCCTCGACCTGTGGGATTGTTTCATAGCATCCTTCGTAGAAAAGATGCCGACGGACATCAGGCATTATACCATTATGGTGGCATGGCCAACGTTGGAAATCCGTCAGTCATCGGGTAAAAAAAAACTATCTGGTGCATCTAGTCGAGAGATTTTAAGCACTAGGAATACAACACAGGAGTTACGAGTAGTCAACCAGACGGCACAATAGTGTACGAAAGCGCTCAGCTTGCACAGGCCGTGTCGAACCAGGGTGGATCAGGTGACATTCACGTGGGCATTTGCCGCCGTCGCCAAGGGCAACCCTTGACGTCAGATTGGGGCGACATCAGTCCGTTTTGAGCGCAATCGAAATTACGCAACCATAGTTTTGGACAATGATGGGCAGGCGGTCAAGACAAACGGCGCCCGCCCTTTTGGCCAGCTAGCAGGAAAAAAAAGAAGAAGAAAAAAGAAACAGGTTTGCGATCTATTGCGACCGCGAATAACGACGACGACGACGACGACGACGACGACGACTACGTCCCCGAGAAACGCACACCCGCACGGCTTTCTCCCACCCCCACACTCATTTTCCACCACCAAAACCATGCGGCGACCGTTCGGATACCGCGACGCCATCTCGGTGCTGCAGATCGCGGCCTTCACCATCTACCTGGGCGTCGCGGTGGTCGTCTTCCTGACGCGGCGCAGCGGCTGGTGGAGCCTCATGGTCTTCTCGCTGCTGCGCCTCGTGGGCGCGGCGCTGATGCTGGCGACGTTTGAGCGCAACTCGCGCGACGTGTGGGCGGGCGTGCTAGTGTGCGAGGCGCTCTGCATCGCGCAGATGACGGTCCTGCTCAAGACGCTGCTGGCCCGCCTCAACGTCTTCGCCCGCGTCATCGGCTCGTGGGGGTTCGTCCTGCCCGAGGTCCTGGCCTTTGGCGGCATCGGCCTCGCCACCGCCGGCTTCGTCCACGCCGAGGCCTGGCCCGACCCGCTGGCCCCGAACCCGGTCGCCCAGTCCGCCGTCGTCTTCTTCACGGCCCTCTACCTGTACACCGTCGGCCTGTTCGTCCGCCTCTGGGCCGCCCGCGGCGACCGCGTCCCGGCCGACGAGCGGCCCGCGCTGCTGTGCTTCGCAATCCTGATGCCCTTCATGGTCGCGCGCATCATGTACTCGCTCATATTCGTCTTCACGGGCGACGAGCGCTTCAACGCCGTCCTGGGCGACCCTACCATCTATCTGTTCCTGGTCGCCGCCAACGAGGTCGGCATGGTTGCCGGGTGGTCGACGACGACGCTCAGGCTGCGGAGGCTGCCGAGGAAGCTGGATTTTGCTGGCAGGAGGCAGTCTAGCGAGGCTGTTGCTGAAGAGGAGCGCGACATACCTCCGTCGCCAGACCTGCCAAGTCAAAAAGACACGACTTACGAAAATACTGCAGCAAAGGTTTCAATTTAGAAGATGCTGCGCCATTTAATGAATAATCTTAATAATAATAACAGACGCAAATGACTTGTAGTGCCACACATATAGCCCAAACCTGGAGAGAAAAGATTCGATGAACTTTGTGCCAGATATGCATGGACCGAATTTATGCAAAAAGCCAAATGAGCGCAAAAAGTTCGGGTCAACTCGCTTTCTGAGTTGTTTTCGCTGTCGACTGCCCACTGTCAGAATCGAACTGACGATCTTATCATATCGTGTAGATGTCCGGTGGACCTCTACTAGTGATACGCTTTACCACTAAGCCAAGCGGGCGGTTGTATTGGATGGTTGAAGTGGGCCTCCTCAGTGGCAGCTCAAGACGGGAATCAGCGCGGCCCCGACCAACTTGCTGAAGTTGCACGGAATGATGGAAAGGAGGAATCTTAGCAAACAAGAGGCATTTGGAATCGTTCAAACATGCCAATACGGTGTCACTCGTAATGTGAGGTGGAGAGGCAGCACAAAATTATCTCCAACTGGAAAACAGAAACAAACGCGCCTAACAGTGCTTATTTTCGCATCCTCCAATCAATGATCTCGGATTATTGTCAAGCCAAAGACGCAACAGGCTTAGGTTTGGCCTAAATCTCCAAAGTTTAATCGAACGACGGCTAACAGACCAGAAACTGTTTGCATCAATCTACACGGGTGCCGTTGGAGGCGCTGCAGCCGCGCCTCGTGCGCTAGAACGTTGGCGAGCTTCTGGCGCGTGGGGCGCGGGGCCGTCCCAAGTGCCGGTATATCCTAGCGGTATCCGATCCACCTGATTGTGGCATTGGCTAGTTACCCGAAGGGGCGGTGTCATTGGAAAAGGGGGCAGGACAGACGGGCAAGATTCATACTGCAAGGTACCGAAAGGCACATGCTAGATGCCAAGGCAGTACATGTATCCACAGCCTGGCTGCAGTGCAGGGCTTACCAGCTGACAGGGCCGGAAGTCGATGAGGAACAGCGAGGTATTGGTGCCATGATTGTGCCCTCACTACTTAAAAAAAATATGTTTCAATGGTCGGGCAGGGCGAAGACGAGGATGTGCATGCGGACAGAAGTTAAGTGAACCGATTTTTATTGTCGGCAAGTAGTATAGAAAAGCCTACTTAGATAATAAGCAATGCGTTGCTGGGAAACGACCTCGAAAGCAAAGCGAGCACGCCCCCGAACATATCCAGACAGAACTGCCCCCCTCAGGGTATAAACAACAAATATACATGGAAGCTTGAGTAGTTATACAATACAAATAAAAAAAAACCACCACGGTTTGATGTTATACCTAAGCGGGCAGGCAGCTCAGGAAGTCGCCGAGCTTGTCGAGAACGACCTGCTGCTTGTCAGGGGCGGCGGTGGTCTTGTCGTTGGCGTCGCCGACGCTGACCGAGATGAAGCAGTCTCTGCGGAAGCTGATCTCGAACTCGGAGGGCATCTTGTTGCGGTTGCAGGTGTGGGCGTCGTTGCCCGAGAAGATGCCGGAGTTGATGCGCGACATGACCCACTTGAAGTCCGAGGCCGTCTTGCACTTGTCCGAGATGTCGGGGAAGTTGACGTTGAGGAAGGTCATGGGCGGCAGGTAGGGAGTGCCCGAGGCGATGATCTTGTTGGTCAGGGTCAGGGCCAGCTCCGAGTACAGCTTGGCGCGGACCGAGGGGTTGGCGTCGTCGAACTTTTGCGGGCTGGTGCCCGAGGCGCCCGAGAAGGCGAGGGCGGGGACCCCCTGCTTGACGGCCTCGACGGCGGCGCCGATGGTGCCCGAGAAGGGGAGCTGCAGCCACCTGTTGCCGCCGACGTTGGGGCCCGTGACGGCGAGCTCGGCCGTCTTGTTGTCGCCCCAGATCTGGGGGCCGAACGTGTCGAGGCCGTACTTGATGGCCGTGACGGGGAACGAGTTGACCCAGTTCAGGCGCGGGTTCTGAGGGTCGCTGCCGACCGGGCCCGAGTTGGCCGGGCAGGAGTCGTACTGGCAGGGGTCCTTGCGGGGCTCGGGGGTGCGGTCGTTGGAGCCTGCAGGGAGGGAGGGGGAGGTCGCTGTTAACACGAGGGCATTCACAACCAAGACGTGGACCTGGGCTGGGGGTTCGCTACTTACCAGTGCCCGACTTCTGCTCGGCGGGGCTGGAGAGCACGGCATCGTGGTTGCCCTTGATCAGGGTGTCGTGCATGATGCGGACGTACATCTCGGCCCAGCCATCGTCGTTGCCCTGGATGATGCGGAGGCCGAGGCCCAGGGTGGGCAGGGCGAGAGCGCCGAAAAGGGCGGTAGCGCGCATCTTGGGATCACGGGTTGATCGTTTTGCCGATACCTTGGGTGCCGGGGTCTCGCCTGTTCCGTTGAGAGGGGGAGAGGAGAGGGGGTCGCGGGAAGCAGACGGAGACGCTCAGGTATGTTGGCTGACCGTAGTGGACGTATGTAAAAGAGAGTGAGGAGCCGGTGCCGTGGGAAGGACCATCGTCAAGGTAGCATGGGGGCCAACTGGGCCATTATATTTACGACGGCAGTGCTACGCTCCGCGCCTTACGTACCAGTGGGACACGATGGATGGGTCCTGTTGCTGGTGGGGGAGCAAGTAGGGCCGGCAGCAGCAGCAGCAGCCGCAGCCGCAGCCGCAGGGGTTGGGCGCATGAGGTAAGGTACAGCCCGGACATGCGCGCGGCGCGTGTGGGGCGGGCCTTGTCTGGCCTCCCGCTGTTGCTGTTGCTGTTGCTGTTGCTGTTGCCGTGGCTGAGTGAGCTTAGTTCGTCTTTGCAGTGACAAGGGCCCGGGCTGGCGCCAAGCGAGGCTCCCCTGGCTGCGGGTCGTGATTCGATAGTTTCGACTGCCACGCGTCGGGCGAGAGGTCCGAATAAGGAAGTCCCCCCTGATTGCACCGCCTGAAAATATGCGGGGAAAGGCGCCTGGGTTCCATTGTTGGGTCACAATTGGACATTTGCAATGGCGAATGGCGCAAGCTCTGCCTTGCGACGGCGCGAGCGACGGGGGCCGATCCTGGCCCCAGCGGCTCCGTTAAATTTCCCGCGCACCTGTAATGCATGCCCCGTGCCCCGCACGTGTCATGCGTTTGATCGGCCGCAACGGCCAGTCCCCTGCTAAGGGCGCATCGCGGATGAGTATCGCCATGGCACTGCGCCTGTGTCCTGAGGTCGACCTGAGAACGCGCAAGGGATGCCAATGACGCTTACTGCATTGGGAATCCAGATGGTGGGCAGCGCGTATCCGTACCCATTATCAACCGTCGCTATGGGCCTGGATGAGCCAGGGGTTGGCGGCGCCCTTCTGCGGTGCGTGTGCTTAGGGCTGCGGGCAACTTTTCGTTCTCTGCTTGGACCATTTTGCTCTTGTTTTGCTTCTCTTCCTGACCCCATCTCCAACTCTCTGTCTCTGTCTCTCTGACTCTGGCTGCGACTTTGACTGACTCTGACTCTCACTCATATACCCCCGGCACGCAGGGTAGGGGGGAGACCAACATCGGAACTTTCCATCCGCTCGAAAACAGGCCTAGGATCGATATAAAAAGCAACGAACACGCGTTGTACTGCAACTTTCTTTGACATCTGCCAGAACCTTTTTTCCCCCTTTCATCCCACAGGTAGGGTCCGGGTAGCCCTAGACAAAGCTAAATAAAAATCTGCTTGAAACGGTGGCAAGGTAGAGACCGCGCGGCCAACTGTCCCAGGCAGGCATGCGACTCGCGCGTGCTTGCTGCCGAATAGCCGCGAGAGATAACCGCGCAAGGCCAGACGGGCAGACGCTAATCAATGCCCGTCCCCATCCCTTCACGGCAACAGCCCTTACCTGGGCCCCACGGGTTCAAGGGCCTGAAAAATTCCAGGGCTCGCGTGCCCACGTCTGCGGGAACCCGATATTGAGGTTCGTTTCGAGTGCCGTGTCGACTGCGCCAAGGTTGAAGTTCGGATCGAAATATCCGAAGAGGTCAAGGTCCACATCGTAGCTGTCAAAAACTGACGCAGAATCATGGCTGGGAAGGACGGCACCTCCGTGCAGGTCATACCGCCCAGCCTGAGAAATGACAGCCGCGGTGGGACCAGTCCCACCCATCGCGACGTCAGCAAAGTGGCCGTTGGTCGTGGCCGCCGAGGACAGTGCCGCGACCGGCCCGCTAGGCCCTGCCCGAGATGAGAGGCCGCTGCCCTGTGGGCCGCTCGCCGTAGGCGTCGCTCCCCTAGCCACCGAGTCCGCGGCAGATGACGCGGTGCCGTTGTGGTCCAGTTCGTCTCTGCACAGCGACGTCGCTGTCTTCTCCATCTCGCGCAGGATGCTGTCCCCCAGGCCGGCGTTTACCCTGGCGCTGAAGAAGAAGTCGCCGAGTTTCCTCAGCTCCGCCACAATGTCCTGGAACATGCCCCGGGCACGGTTGCGGAACATGACGGTTCGGCTGTACCTCATCTTCCTGTATTGGACGCTGAGCGCCAGCGAAACGGCGTACGGGACAAAGGGGAAAGGGCCCAGGTCTTCGTTCTCGACTATCCATTTGATGCGGTCCGCCGAGAGAGAGCGGCGAGGATTGATGGTCGCGTTTGGCAGGTGCGACCGGCTCTCGCCGTCGGCCGACGCGTGGTTGAATGCGCTGCGGGGCTGGCGGCAGCTGAGCACCGAGATGGCGTGATAGAGAGTCTCGAGCGTGGCTGTTGGCAGATGCGTCGTCAGAAAATTGGCGGACCAGCAAAGGGCCGGGCTGTGTTCTTACCGAGAAGCCGTGATGGCGTCCTCGCCGTGCCCGTATCGAGTATTAGTGACTCCAGGATCGGGATGTCGCTGTACTTGAAGGGCTGGTGTGGCCGGTACAGCGGGAAGATGCCGTCCAGCGTCTGGATGAGGCGCAGGAACAGGCGGAAACAAGGTGGCTGCTTGTCGATGGTGGCCGACAGGTCGCGTTCTATGTCTCGCTCGTGGATCATGGTCGGCCGGGCGTAGAAGGATGCACAGAGCCTGTCCACCGCCCACACGGCACAAAAGACGCGGTCAATGTCCTCGCCCGGCCTTAATGGCTGGTATCCGGCAAGGTGGGCGCCGAGGTTCAAAAGCTGGTGGACAGCCTGCGTGGCGAGCCAGGGGGCGCGGTCTCGCTGGGTGGCGTCGAAGGGCTGGTAGAAGAGGGCCATGGTGGTGAGCAAGGAAATGCGGTCCACTTTGCTTTGGATCCAGTCGGCATCGAGGACTGGACATATTGCATCAGAGAGGCGCTGATGGAAGTCCTGCGGCCTCAAAAGAGGCCCGCCCGACTCGAGGCGGAGGTGGTTGCGGGCACTAGGGTCCAGGCCCCCAACCAGCGCAATGACTTGCTTGAGGACGGCGCAGTAGACAGGATCCGGGTTGGCCCCCGCCAGGTCCGAATCGGTAAAGACGGGGAATATGGGATGCACCTTGTCCATGTATACTTGGTGCAGGACGGCATAGTCGGCGGGCGGCGGCGCCATGACGAGGCACTCCTCGGTGAGATAGCGCGCGCGGGCGCGCTCGTACTCGGAAAAGAGGCTGCCTGGGCGGTCGGTTGGCGACCGGTACTGGTGGTGAGAGCCGAGGCGGTGGTGGCCCCTGTGCGGGAGCTCAGGGCTGCGCACGCTGTCCTTGCCCGACTCGGAGCGCGTTGACAGCCAGATGCCAATCTCGTTGGGGCCGGGCACGGTCTCCTTGCGCGTTGTGGCCTCGATGAAGATGCCTTCCGGGTTGAGGTCGCCGACAAAGCGGGACGAGAGCTCGACGAGCTGCGTCGCGGCGACCTGGCAGATGTCCTCCTCGAGCAGCCTCCCGGCGTCGCCCGCCTGCGATGCGACAGACTCGGCACCGCCGCCCCGCGTAGGGCTGGAGTCGAGCGGCGGTGGGTCTGTGGCATGCGCGGTCGGGTCGGCCGCCTTGGTTTCTGGGGGAGACGACGTGATGGCATGGATGCATCGTTTCTGGGGGCGACAGGGTCAGCACAGCGAGGGCAAAGGGTCACGGCCGGGCTTGGCGGCTGGGGCGCAGGGGTGGCGGCAGGGGCGGCGGCGTGCGCCGCCAGGTCGTGCGGCAGGAAGGGGGACGACAGGAGCCCCCGCACGTCGGATCGACCGACAGCAAGCAGCAAGCCCCCGCGCTTGGCGGGACGCGGGGGTGGGCAGCGAGCGCACGGGTAGTGACAGACGGCGGGCGCGGGGAGGGAGCACGGCACAGATAGCAGGGCAAGCGAGGCCGGCGCGGTCGGGCAGCCTCACCTTCTTTTTGCGACACGACAGGCAGGCCTGCTGGACCTGTTTGCGCTTCAGGGGCAGGCCGTCGGCGTCGGAGCCGACAAACTTGACGGCGGCGCTGCTATTTGCGACGGTGGCCATTGCTGCGCAAAATTTGGCGTGGCAGCCTGCTCGCTCGCGCGCAACGCGTCGTGGGATGGGATGCGGCCCAACCAAAGCTCGAGCTCGATCAGACCGCCGGGCTCGTGCTCGCGCGGGAGGAGCAGGGCATGCGGGGGCGGGCAGGAGCTCAATGGCGCGGCGGCAGGCGTCAGGCAGAGATTGAGCGCAGACTGTCCGGGCGCGAACCGGCGACGGGCCTTGGAAAGCGAGAGAAAGTGTGGGTGGTCGTGGTGCTTCGGAGGGGTCGGACCTTCCAGATATCGTAAAGCCGCCCGTTGTTTGTTCGTGGGGTGGGGAACGCGAAAAGTTGCGCGGCCAATCAGCCACCCTAGCGGTTGTGCACGGGCCAAGCCCCTCACTGCCAGGGCTCAGCAGCCCCGGCAAAAGCCACGGCTGCCTGCCTTGGGCTGTGCGCCTCGACCCGTTCATCCGCCGCCAGGAGCGACCGCCGGGAAGGCACCTGCCAGTTGACTCGGCCGTTGAGCGGGCTGGGGTGATGCTGTGCGGCTCGACAGCTGCCGCACACCTTGCGCCCGCCGTTGCGCCTGCCTGCCTGTCGCCTTTGCGCCTGCCGTCTGGTCAACCCTCTCGACGCCTGCATGCATGCCGTTTTCTGTTGGCCGCGAAGTAATGAATGCCAGAGTGCGCATCAGGGTTTCCCCAAGCTCCATCGCCATGCCCCGGACCCAACAGTTCTGCGCATCCATCCACCAGGCCGCCAGTTCTGCGCATCCACCCACCAGGCCGCGCCTCACCTTGCCGCCGCCGACTCCTGCTTTTTTCTCCGTGTGCCCACCGGCCGCCAGCCTCCCCCACCTCCATCCCTCCACAAGGCGCACCGCTAACAACACTGTGCGTCTGGTACAGCCAAACAGAGCTGTCGTCTGACATCAGTAGTCCGGCGCCTTGCTGCTTCGTCCCGCTTTACCTGAGCCAAAATGGAAGCTCCGCAGCGTGGAGGCGGCGGTCTTCCGCTCCGGCTCGCGTGATATAAAGCGTATGCTGGGTTTATGCTTGTCTGCCCTTGGTTGGTTGGATATGCGTGCCTGAGCCACTGCCTCTCGTTGCCGTCTCTTTTCTTTTTTCCTCTGCGCAAAAGTGACTCCGGAAGCGCGACGCAGAAACACTTGGACATCTCTATTCCGTGCCCGCCGCATTCGTCATGGCGTTGCTTGCATCGCGATCCTCTCTTCTCGGTGGCTTCCGTGCCACGGTGCCCGCGGCTGTGACGCCCAGGGGCACGAGGAATGTGGCCATGGCGGCCCTGGCGAGTGCTTCGCCAAAGCGTGAGGGCGACATATCAGACTCGTTTGCATCCCTTGCAGGCCAGCAAGAGGAGCCACTGCCAGAACGCTTCCGCCAGCTCAAGCTCGCCCTGGTCGCCGGCCGTGAGAGGGAGATACAGGACAGCTGGCTCCGGCTTCTGGCTGCTTTGTGCACCGAGACCGCGGTGATTGCAACCAAGGGGTCCCGCGTCATCCCAGAGGTCAAGTTCGGCGGTCTCGAGTCGGACTTACCCAGGCTCAAGAGCGAGATACACAAGCGCGGCGCCCTCGTTATCCGGGGCGTCATACCCAAGACAGAGGCCAGGGCTTACAAGGACGAGATCGAGGAGTACGTCCGCAAAAACCCGTCAACAAGGGGATTCCCCGCCCATGACCCCCAGGTATACGAGCTGTACTGGAGCCCAGCCCAGATCAAGGCTCGGGCGCACCCAAACCTCGTCCGCACCCAGCGCGCCCTGCTCGAGACGCTCTGGCACGTCGACGGCGCGGCGGACCCTGTCGTGAACCTCTCGACCCCGCTCACGTACGCGGACCGGCTCCGCATCCGGCAGCCCGGCGACGCCTTCTTCGCGCTGGGCCCGCACCAGGACGGCGGCAGCGTCGAGCGGTGGGAGCCCGACGGCTACGGCCGTGGCGGCACCTACGACGGCATCCTGGCCGGCCGCTGGGACGACGCGGCCGCCTTCGACCCCTGGGACGCCGGCGCCCGCGTCGGCGCCGTCAACAACCTCCACGACGGCCTCGGCGCCTGCTCCGTCTTCCGCGCCTTCCAGGGCTGGCTCAGCATGAGCGACTGCGGGCCCGGCCGCGGCACCCTGCTTGTCTACCCCAACCCGGCCATGTCTGCCGCCTACACCCTCCTGAGGCCCTTCTTCCGGCCCCTGAGGCCGCACGGCGAGTTCGGCCCCGGCGGCGTCGCCAGCGAGGGCTTTTTGCGGCCCGAGAACTGGGCCTTCACGGCCGGCGACGACATGACCTCGGCCCTGCAGGGTGCGACCCCGGGCCGCGGCCAGGAGTTCCCGAGAGCCGAGCTGCATCCCCACCTCGAGCTTGCCAGGACCATGGTCCCCATGCCCGAGGTTGAGCCCGGCGACTTTGTTGCTTGGCACTGCGACAGTAAGTCTCTTGTATCTGCTCTTCGTGACATGGCGCCCGCTTGGTTTCCCCAAACATAGCCGCTTCGTGCCAACTAATGTCTCCCTGTGCCGCATCAGCAATCCATGCCGTCGATCCAAGGCACTGCGGCACCTCCGACTCGAGCGTCCTTTATATCCCTGTTTGCCCCGTCACTGAGCTGAACGCCCAGTATTTGGCGAGGCAGCGTCAGGCCTTCCTTGATGGAACACCAGGACCAGACTTTCCGGGTGGCAAGGGGGAGTCGGAGCACGTCGATCGACCCACCGAAGCATACGCAAGAGCGCACTCGGGCCTCCTGGGGCTTCAGGCCTTTGGGCTAGAGGAGTTCACGGTTCCAAACGGTATCAGACCAGGGGCTAGGGCTGCGCTGGAGAAAGCCAACGAGATACTGGGGTTTTAATGGTTTTCATTCCGATGGGTTGGGGTTGGCAGGCAATAATGCAAATGTCGAGGTAGTTCCTTGACGTGCCTTGGTTCCTTAAAAAAATACATCGTAATACCCCCTTTTCTTTTTACGCATCTGGATATGACGTCTTTGACAAGGCTGCATGGCAGAGACACAGTGCATCCGCTGGCGACGAAGCGACTCTACTGCAGTCAATACCCAGAGCTAGTAGGCACCGAGGTATAACTTGCACTGGTGCGGGGAAGTTCGCGGGCGAAGAATCTCAACAAGTCCATTACAGTATTAACAAAAGAAATCGCTACATCTCTAAATGGTTTTAACATGGCCTTGGAATTCCGCTTTCCATCTACCCAAGAAACTCCGTTGACTTTTCTCTGAACGTCCTGCCGAGTTGTATACTAAGAAAAGACATAGATTTGTGAAGGAGGGGGAGAAAAAGGAAAGCAAGACGAGGTTAAAAATAGAAAGGGGGCTGTTAAAAACGAAATCAGACGAAAACGTAGGTTTGGGATATTCAGGTATCATAAGGGGGAAATCGGCATGCAAAGCGCGCCAAATGACACGCCGGAAACAAGAAAGTAAAATCGCGCAAGAGGCCAGATGGTGATGCCAGCAATCAGTAGCCATACCTCTGCTGGGCCTGTTGTGCCGTATAAGAAAACCCGTTTGACCCGGGCGCCTTTGGAGACTGCTTCATCTGCGGCGACACCTTTGCGTAGTCGGCCGGATTGTAGCTGTACCCCCTTGGCGACGGCGTCTTGCCGCCGTCCAGCCTCTTTAGCGCCTGGTCCCGGTGGGCGCTGTTGTGCTCCTCGGCGGTCTCGCTGCACGTCGAGAGCTTGGACTGGTCGCCGCCCGGCACCAGCGGCGGCGGCGGGGGCGACCGCGTGCCACCGAGCCCCCGCTGCTGGCCGGCGTCGCTCTGCATGGAGCTCGGCCGCGACGGCGTCGTCGCGCCGCCGCCGCCGTCGGACCAGCCGCCCGCCGAAACCGAGGACACGCGCGCGTCGCCGGCGAAGCCGTCTGGGTTGATCTTTGGGGGCGGGGTCGGCGCGGAGCTGGCGAAGGAGGACGCGCGCGGCGAGCCTTGGGCGGCGCCGGCCGAGTGCGGGGTGAAGCGTAGTGACTGCTGCGGGGGGTGGTAGAAGTCGCCTGGGAGCTCCATGATTATCTGCTGCTGCTGCTGCTGCTGCTGCTGCTGCTGTTGTTGTTGTTGCTGCTGTTGTTGGTATGGTTGTTGTTGATGCGAAATGCCAGGCGTGCCCAACTCCTGGGCGCCATGTTGGGCCTGGTACATGTACTGTTGCCCCTGGTAGGCGTTTCCGTTGAATGGGCCTTGTGAGCCCGAGGTGCCGGGCCTCGGAGGCAGTCCGCCGTACTGGACCGAGCCCGGGCGTGGTACCGTGTACGGCATTGAGGGGCTGTCTTTGGTGTGCATGCTATAATGCGGGGTGGTCGGGCTGGGCTGGGGCGAGCCAACGGGGCCGCTGTAGGAGGGAGTGCGGCTCGGTCTGGACCTGTCTGCCGGGTTGATTGTCCTGAGCTTGCCGTTCTCAATCATGCCCTGCAGCGCTCCGGCGTCGAGCAGCTCGGCCTTCTTGATGATGCGCTGGACCATCTCTTTGCTGGCCCTCTTGAGCTCCGCCTTGACGAAGCCAACGACGGTGATGTTGCACCTGATCTCGATGTCCTCGCGCAGGTACAGGCCGTCGCTGGGAATGCCCAGCTCCGCGGAGCCGATCTCTGGGGGCTCGGGCGGCTCAACGCCGGGCTGGTTGCCGGCGATGCGGTACTTGTTGCGCAGGTCGACGCCCATGGGGGCGTAGATGTGCGTCTGGAGCCCCCAGGGCATGTCGTGGAAACAGCCGTTGAAGGAGATGCGGCCCGACCCCATCCTCCCAAGGCCGGGCACATACTGGATGCGCTCCGTGATTTCGTACCAGGTGCTGTAGAACTCGTCCGAGGCGGCGTCGCGCGGGGCCGAGATGGGCTTGTGGGACAGCACTAGCGGGTTCAGCGTGATGACTTCGGAGTGCGAGTGGAGGATGTCGATGGCCAGCTGGCGGGGGATGAAGCCCGGTATGGGCGTTATGGTCGTGTAGACCTCCTTCTTTTTCAGCATGGCGGGTTATGTGCGCAGCGCTTTCGTGTGTGCTCGTTACGCTCTGTTGCGGCTGTCGCCTTGTTGTCGTCGGGCACTCTACGGATGTGCGTGCGGTATCCCGATCGCTTCGATGCGGTGTGTTGGATCGAGGGCCTTGGCCGGGGGGGCTATCTCAGATGTGCGACTCTGGCTCTGTGCAGACCCGTAGCAGGAGTTGGGGATTCGGACGCTAATAGTCGCTGTTGTTGGTCGCGCGCAGATGTCGGGCGGTGTGCGGGGGTGGGCGGTGATGGCAGCAAAGTCAAAATGAAAAGGATGGCGCGCGCAGCCCAAAGCCAAACAAAGTCAGTGTCGGCTGCTAATTTTAGTGTTTCAATTAACGAGCAACGCCTTTGTCGGGAGCAAACAGCGGGCGGCTCGACCGGCCGGGTGGCAATTGACACAAACGATTGCAGGGTCCTGGCGCTCAGCGCATTTGACAGCGTCGGCGCGAGACAACAGCTCCGACGGCCAGCAGTTGGTAGGGTAGACTGGCGACTGTGAACAAAGGCGAGGGAGCCAGACGGCAGGCAATGGATCGTGACGGGGACGAAACCAAACAGCAAGGAAGAAGCTGCGCCGGGGTAGGACTGGAGATGTGGGAAGGGTGAGACCACAGATGAAGGGCGAAGGGGGGCCAAAAAAGCCCACGGTCTAAATTGGGCGATGCGCTACTGACGGTCAACCAAACCAAGCATAAGCCTGCTGCACGCCCGCCAGGACCGCGAGCAGAGCCCAGGCCAGAACCCAGTCATGGGATCGCCCGGATCAACAGCTCCCACGGCGCCACCACAGCGCGCGGCGGCCAGCCCGCTCAGCCAAGCCCAGCGTGCTTGGTAGGTACGTGCTGTCAACCGGCAGCAAGGACCTGAAGCGAGATGCGAGGGGGCAGCTGCGGCGGCGGCACGTCCAGCTGCCGCAAGCCCCCAGGAAAGCTTGCGCACATGAGACGAGACGCTGTTGGCGCCGCAGCCTGGACGTGGACGGCTCTGGGCGGCGGGGTGCAAAGGGAGCAGCTACTGCAGGCCAGTGGGGACGCCAGCTCGGAGAGCAGGGATGACGTGAGATGCCGGGGACGGCGGGGGGAGAAAAAAGGCGGCGCCAGCCAACCACAGCGTGCGTCGTAATTGGACTTGGCTGCGTTGATGGCGTCCCTCGGCGCCCGCTGGCCGGGCTAGGACGCTTTCTGGACATTTTCAACGACCGTTTCCTGCACGCTTGACGCGGCCCTGCAGCAAGCGCATCCATTCCTCTGTGCCTCCCCCGATCCATCGCGCCGGCATAGCTCTACCCCAAGTTCGCCACTTGCCAGCGGTGTGCGCGCAGCCGGCGCCGCGAGCACGGACTCGAGCCCGCCATGACGCACGCGGATGCGCTGCGCCCGTCGAGGCTGGCGACTGCGCTCGGCAGCGCCAATTTCCGATCGCACGCGATTGATAGTGGTTGACAGCGCGCGGCAGCACCCAATGCCCGGCAGTTTTGGATGCAGGCAGACAGACATGCCCCCCCCCCCCGTCCTAGGCTGGGCCCCGGCTGCCTAGGCTAGTGCACTGTGCGGCGGCGTCCCGTTGGGCTGGGCCGGGCCCAGCGCCAGCCCAACTAACTGCTTACAGTGCCTAGAATCAGCCCAGCCCTGGCCCCACGCAGGGCTGGGCCGCCCCCTCGCAACTCCATCCAATACGGGAGGCCGTCCGTCTGCAACACTGATTCTAAAACAGGGATTTGCTGATTACTGGCTCGCTGTTTTGCTGGTTTGTCGGTCGCGCTGCTCGAAATACCCAGCCCAAGACCAGGCACGGTAGTCAGCACGACCCGTTTCTTGCGTGCACTGGCCTTCATTACATGCTTCCCGCATGCTGCCCTGCTTTGGCCGCCAGGAACCCTGGACGCCAAGGCGGACCCCTAAGGCGAATCGGGCATTGGCGTCACAGCAAGAAACCGCGGCTGCAATCAAATGCCCAGCGGAACATTTGGCGGGCGCTAGAGGCTACCAGCGCTGGACAGGCGAAGACACACGACCGTCTGCCGGGCTCATCCGCGTCAAAATCCAATCCTGGGGCCCTCGACCTCACTCGTCCGTCCGCCGTGCTGTGCGTGTGTGGGATCGGAGAGTTCGGACTCGATGCGGCCAGAGCCGTCGCGACTCGCAGAACAAAGTACCTAATTGGATTTGGAGCGATCTCGACCCTCGAGTCTAGCCCGAGGCCTTCTTCTTCCTGCCCCTCTTCTTCGCCAGCACAGCAGCACAAGTCCGCAACGCAAAGCAAAGCATAGCAAAGCAAAGCAAAAATCGCCTGTTCAATGCCGTGGGGGGGCGCAGTGCTGGCGCGACATGGTGGCGGAGGCCGATTCCAAGTCTTACATACCACCCGGTCCTTTTCAAGTGGATCAGCCCGGTCCGCAGCAAACGGAACCACAACCATCCGCCCTCCACAGGCGGAGATCGACACCAAACAGGCAGGCCTTGGACGGCCCGCTGCACATGCCTGCAGCTGCGCTGCCTGTCCGCCGAAGGCCGGGAGTGCAGCACCGTGTGTGTCACGTGTGTAGCCGATGCCAGACGCTTCGGCTCAGATCTGGCCTCGTCAGCCTGCATCCTCTTGTCATCAGCGCTGCGCACGCGGTCCTGCAGTCCCGACCACGATCGCTTTGCTCCGCTGCTCTTGGGGAAATGCTTCGGCCGTAGGTGCATAGGTCAGCGCGTTCCAGGTAATGCTGTGGAAGGGCGAGACCCAAAGATGTAAACGATCGCGGGGATCGCCGCGCCGGCCGCCTTATCGATTTCGTATTGAGGACTCGCGATTGTCCACGCGGTACAGACGCACGCACTCCCAACGGGACATATGGGCAACATGCGCCAGCGCAGGGAACGCGATGGGCACGACGGTCAGCAGAGCCACGGGAGGCAGCTGGCGGCGCAACCGGCCCGATTGGCTAATATTGCAAGCACATGTACTGTCACCATCCGACGGCAACTATTGGCTCGTGATGCTTCGATTTCTGCACGTAGTCTATGTAGTCCAACGTAGGAGCCACCCAGTGTAACGAAGCACTAGTAAATACCATGTGAACCGGGAAGCATTGAAGAAGAACATCTTATTCTTTTTATAATTTTTTATGATCCAGATGGCGGCAGGTTCTGCAACCTCCCCGCAAGACACGGCTATCCAGGCCAAGGTAGCGATACACGTGTATCGAACCAAAGAAAAAAGAATACAGCATAAAACATAACAAAAGAGAAAAGAAGAAAAGGAAACGTGATATGTACAGAAAAGGATGTTTTACAAGGCCGGACCACCTGAGATGGATGATCCGCGCTGAGGACCTCGGCGCTCCAAGGGTCAGTGGGTTCACTCGCAGAAAGACGCTCTTGCGAGCGGCTTACTCGGCGGGAAGCCTGACGGGCTCTAGTGCCTGGCGGCGAGCCTGCGGCCGGCGAGAGTGGGGCGCTTGGCGGTCTTGACCGGGGCCTGGGTGGTGGGCGGCATGGAGGCATCGGCATCACCCGCAGCGGCATCCTGGTTGGCGGACTCAGCACCGGTGGCGGCACCCGCACCCGCACCAGCTCCCGCAGCATCACCAGCTCCCGCGGCACCGGCAGCGGCACCAGCTCCC
>PYSQ01000274.1:0-33949 GCA_003049435.1 Nakataea oryzae
GGTGCCAACAGCGCCGGAGCACATTTCGGACAAAACACAGCACTGCCAAAACGAGCGGCCGGGCGTTGGGTTTGGGGAATGTCAGATGCGCGGGGAAGTGCGCGGCCGTGCCGACGCTCGTGCCCCTTTTTTCCCGTCGTTGCTATCCATCCCGCCCGCCGCCCCTCTCTCTGTTGGCTGGCTTCACAGTCTGCCAGGGGGTGGCGCCATGTGTGTGCAATGGAATGCGCGTGTGCGTGTGTATGTGTGGTGTGTGTGGCGTGCAACGTGGGAGTTGGCCGGACGCGGAAACGAGACGAAAAGACACGGAACCCATCAAGGAAAGCTGGCTCTTACCTTGGGCGCAGAACGCGCGACCCGAATTTGTCTTGTTTTGTCTCCCTTGCACCAGCAAGTAGCCCGAGACAGTCGAGCCAGCCACGGGTGGCCCTGCGGCAGCCCGGCGTCGGCGGTGCTGGCTGGTATTTCCCGGGTTGGACAAGATGAAAACAACAACAACCGAAAAGAAAAAGAAAAAAAAATCGACCAAGGGGGTGGGGTTTGCGGCGCAGAGTACGACACGAGCGGTGCAGCTCAGCGAGCAGCAGCAGCAGCAGCAGCCAAAAAAGAACCCGAGGGCGCCTTGCCTTTTTGTCGTGCAGGGCAGGTGCCGGTAGCTGGCGTTTCGCACTTGGGGCGAGAGCGAAGGTGCGCCGAAGGGCGAGGGGCAAAAGAAGAAAGAGCCAAAAAGATGAGCTAACAGAAAAAAAAAAAAGAAAGAAAAAAAAAACCAGGGAGCCGGCCTAGTGTCGCAATCTCGGAAAGTGCTGGTGCGGTTATGCCAGTCAGTCCTGATGCCTGTCGTCTTTTTTTTTTCTTCCCTTCGCTCCTTCTTAATTTTTAGCCTTTGCTCACGCACGGCGCCGTCTGGCCAGGCCTTGTTCCGCACCTGCTCGCCATGGTGTCGCTGAGTCAAGGCCCCCCCCCCCGCAACTGCATGCGCCTATGCCGGCATCCAGCGACCAGGCCATGGCTGGGGGACTCGTACTGTACTGTGCCGGTGCTGTTCGTCCAAAGCCAATCTGGACTGAACCCACCGCCCGGTATTTCCGAGGAGCCAGAGAGGGAGACCCGGGAAGAAAGCGTGCCACGTACCTGGGGAAGCGAGCGGCAAAGCGTCGGCGTTGTGTCGCGATGCCGATGTGAAGCGCCCTGCAGGCCAAACACTGCAAGTCCGCAATCCGGTCAACCAGGACGGGCAGCGAAGAGGAGGGGTGGTCGGAAGCGAGCAAGAGGCGGCTGATCTCCAAGGGGCCCTGTCCCGATGGGCGGCAACGATGACTTGAGCAAGATGCGATCTGCCTGGCGGGGTCCGTTTGCGGGCGGCGCTTCTTTCTCTCTTTTTTTTCTCTCCTATCGCAGAAACCACCAAAGCGAGTGCAGTCGGTTCGATTACATCAATAGCCTACGGACGGGAACCGCAGCGAGGAGGAAGGTCGGGGGGCAGGTGAGCGACCCAGACCGTCTCCTTCGGCGCCGAGCACTGGCTGCGTCATTGACGATGACGGCACTCGCTTGCTAGAAAACTGGGCCGGCTGGCGCGCCCTGGATGGGTTGGCGCAGACCTTGGTCGGGCAGGCCAAGCTGCGGATGATGAATTGTGGTGACAGCTGGTGGCTCCCGGCCTGTCGACCCCTGTCGATGCGAGTGGGATGTGGGAGAGGAAGGGGCGCCAGGCCAGGCCCCAAGCCTGGATCTGCGCTCGCTGGCAGCCCGGTTGGGATTGAGATGCACCAGCCTCAGGTGCCGGCTTTCCAGCCACACACCCACACCCACGCCCACACCCACACCCACACCCACACCCACACCCACACGCGCTCTCTTTCTCTCTCCGCCGCCTTCTCTCACACGCACGCAATATCCGCAACCAAATGCGACGCCATGGCATGGCATGCATCAAACCGTCACGAGCCGCCATCTAGCGTCGCCCGCACGCTCATCGCAGACCGTGGACGGGCAAAGTCTGTCTTCCATGTGCTTTGGTTGCGTGCGTGCTCCCTGCACACGCGTCCGCTGACAGCAAATCTTCTGTTCCCCCCTTCTGCCTTTCCCTGTTTGCCAACAGGGCGCGCAACAACGGCACAAGCAGCCAATGCACGAGATTGGGCGGGGGCGGCGACGGTGATGTGATGGGGCCGACCTGCTGGTCGCCATAGCACCAAGGCCAGCGCTGCAAACGTGGGCCGCGCGCTCGGCAATGGCATCCTTCGCCCTTGGCAAACAGCGCTAGCGCGCGAGGCGGGGGAGCTAAGGCCACCAGACCTGTTTGGGGCTCTTTGGCTCTGGATGCTGCCGATCATTCATGATCCCCCCACGAACGGCCTGTGGTTGTCATGCATGCTTATCTTGGTCGTCTGTTGCCATGCTGCTACCAACATTTGCGACCGCAGCAGTTGGGAAGCCTTCGTGCCTTCTCAGCACCAGGCCGCGTACCACCCTCCGAGGTTTTTCTTTCTTTTTCTTTTCGGATGGGGTTGCTCAAAGCGAGCGATCACTGCCAAGAAACCCCGATCACGCCCGCCCGATCGCCCTGGCGACTGATTCGTCCCCCCCTTGAGCTAGACCTCGGAACAGACCGCCACCGCCCCTGCCGGGTAGAAACACCCACCATCATCGGGGCCCTATTCTTCGTTGAGATCGAGCCCTTTGGGCCGCGATTCCCTCGTCCCTGGTGGCCCGAACAGGGGAGAGACGGATGGGGACCGGCCAGGACCTTGCTTTTTTTTTCTTTTTCTTGCCGCAGGGTCTGGCGGAGATTCCACGTCATTGAGGAGGGCAAAAGTCGCAAGGTCCATGGCTGCTGCATGAAGCCAAAAGGAAGAAGAAAAAAAAAGCCAAGGCGACTGGGACGCATCGCGGAGCCGGGGAGGCCCAGTCTGGATGACACCCCAGGCCGGGCGCCTGGACGCATAAACCTTCCTATCACGACCGGATGCGCCTTTTGGGCCTCGAGGGTGCCCACCGATCCATCTACTACTATACGTACCTGCTCTGCATGTGCGCGGCTGCCCTGGCTGTGGCGGCCGAGGGAGCGGAACGCTCAGCTGGCTGGCGCAGCCAACCGGCGCAGCCAACCAGCGCAGTAGGTCTGGTTGGAAGGAAGCCGGCACGGGCGGCACTTCTGCGCTGTTTCAGGATTTTCCTTGGCCCCGCCGCTTTTTCTTGCTTCCCGTCATCTGTGCCGCGCTGGTGGATTCCAAGGTCGCTGTTGCAGCTGCTGCCCGCTCCTCCAGCTGTGGCTGATGCGCAATGCCCGCCGTGGCTTTCTCAACCGAGGCTGACCCTGGCCGCCTGCGCGAAATGTTTCCACGTAGGGCGCGCATCTGATTGCAGGGTTTGATTGGACATGATTGATGGAGAAGAAGAAAAAAGAGGCAAAAAAAAAACCAACACTTACCGGGCAGAGCCTGATTGCCCTCATTTCACCAGCCCACGAATCGCCTGCTCGCGAGCATTGCCCCGTCCCTTGCAGGCAATGCTGGCCTGCCCTGTTGGATGCCTGCCCGTCCGCAACGCATAGAAGCATAAACAGCGGTCAGCAGCCTGACCCCACGAGCCAATCTAGTCGAGCATGCAGTATGGTGCCCTTCTTGTGCGCATCCCCTCGGTCACTCTCTCCCCCAACTCGCCTGCCTCGCCCTACAGCCCCGCCCCCTCAACCTCTTCCAGACCCTGCAGCTCCAGAGCAAGCAGCAACCCGCCCCCGCGACCCGTGCGGGTGATTTGGGTGGTGCCCTGCCGCCTCAACCGGGTCTCTCTGTACGCCTGCCTCCAGGGGACGGGCATGGCCGCTTTCCAAGGCTTGTTCACCGCTGCCGGGCGACTCGTCGGTTCCGGTCCAGAGTCCTCCATCCTCCTGTAGCGGCAACAAGATTTTGCCACGTCGCCTCTGCCACCGGCTTCGACAAAGTGGAACTCTGGGTTAAACTCGCCTAAAATTCTCCGGAAGCTGAACTCTTAGCATATTGGGCATCTCGAGAGCCGCAAGGGCACCAAAGTCCTCTTCACCCCTGTCCTATCTCTGAAGTTTACTGGTTGGCGGGGGGCCTATCATGCCAGTCCGCAACGATTGTGAAGAGAAAGACGTAGAAAAACACCTCCAGGCCATGTCGGTCCGTGTGTAGCCTGCTCTCCAGCACGCCGATGGCCATGAATGCACACGTACCGACGATGCTGTCGGTCGTATGGGCCATGTCTTCCAGGCGCCTGGCCGTGTCCAAATCCGTCAGGATTCCCTGTGTGGCATTCGAGGCTGGATCATCGGCAATGACGATGTTGCCCAATGGACACGTCCCGGTGGAGAATACCGGCACTTTGAAGGAGGGACCTGTGGGCCTCGACGGAATCCCGGAACACCCAAAGGAGCCCCGCGGCCGTCTTGAGGCTGTGGAGGGGCCTTCCAACCGGCGACAGAGGGGTGCATGTGAGGAGGCGGTTCTGGAGCACGTTTTCGGTCGCCTCGGTGGCGGCTGCAACACCATTGATATTACTGCGGGCGAGCGTGTGTTCTTGGGGCTGTCCGGGCTGATGCGCTGGGATGTCGAGACGCTGAGGCTCGCTGCTCGGCTGGGCAGCAGTCACGAGCCTTCGGTGAGGACCTTTTCTCTCGGACCAACAGCAGAATCTCGACCTCGGGCTGGCGCTGTGCCAAGCGCCACTTGGTCTCGACGACGCAGTCGCATCGATTCGAATCTGGACATCTGGCTTTGTGACATGTCGTGCCTACGCCTACAAAGGACCCCTTCTCCTGGCGAGGCGTGAGTGTTGGAGATGGAGTTGGCTGGGGATGGTGGGGAAGCATCTTCGAGTGTGATAAAGCTGCCGCCAGGGTCGTGTTTTACGACATGGCTCATCCCTAGGTGCTCGTCTGTCATCAGACGGTAGCTGTCCAGGATGGATACGAGATACGACCTGCGCAGCATCGGCGCCAAGATCAAGTGCCCCTGAGCTGTAGAAGCCGGAACGGTCAAAGATACAAAAAAAAAAGCTCGACCAGCGAGTCGTGGATGTAGGAAAAGCCTCGTGGGCTGGGCGCCGAGCACATTACTCGCGTGCCCGCCAAGCTCGAGAAAAAGCCCGGCCTGGTCGCTGGCGAAGGTGTGTCCCGACACAGCTGGGCGACAGCCTGCACGCCGCGCCAGCGGTGCTCCGTGTCAGGATCAAAACTCGGTCGAGCGTGTGAGGAGGTGCGTGGTCTCAGGCCGGGACGGGGTCGCGCCAATGGTGTGCCAGAACCCCCGAGCTCTCTCGAGCAGCTCTTGGGAGAAGCCCGAGAGCCATTCGGGAAAAGAATCGGGCGAAAGTGGGTCTGGGGCGGGGGGAGAGTGGGTTGAGATGATCAAAGTATTTGCCAAGAAGGCCGGGCATGGGCCCGTGGATGCCTTGGCCAAAGTCCTCTCGAACATGGCTTGTCGTTGTGCTGGCTGAATGGACAGCCATATGGTGGATAAACGCTCTCGCTCATACGCGGCGGCATCATGAGGGTGTTGTTGGCGCTGGAGGGCGCAAGTCCAGCCGACGACAAAAGCACCCAAGTCACGTTGTCGCAGGGCGGTTTGGGAGGCCAGGTAGACTCGATAGAAACTGCCAACAACCGCCGTGGAATAGCCAAGAGCACGCACGCCATTGCCGGTTTGACGACTGGTTTAGTACTTGGGCAATCGGGCCAGGGAGCATCACTTGACGTTTGGCGCCCGCAGAGCGGGGGTGGGGCGCGATGAGAGTCGGGTCGGACGCTGGCAGGAAACCCGTCCGCGCCCGCAGCGACGCCGGCTGCAGTGGGTCGGAGATAGGGCCGCTTGACGCCCGCCGGACCCTAACTCCGCGGCCGTGACGCCCTCCCTGTACTGTCTATAAGATGGCGGCACGGCATGCTGCGTCGACGCCCGGTGCAGCGGCCGAGGCGACACCAGCAGCACGCGCCGGACTCCTCCGCCTCGGACAGGCTGCCTCGCTCGCCCTAGCACCCCATCGCCACGCTCGCCGCCGCCGACATGGCCCCTCCAGCCAAACTCCCCACCCGCCGCCTGGGCAAAAACGGCCCCGAGGTCGCCGCCATGGGCTTCGGCACCATGGGACTCAGCATAGCCTACGGCCCGGGCGGGTAAGTACCAGCCGCCAGCCGAGCCCGCCGCCCCTCTATGCAGCCGCCGCCGCTGACAAGCACACCGGCGCACACCCCGCCCCCCGCGCCCAGAACCGACGAGGAGCGCCTCGCCGTGCTCGACCGCGCCTGGGAGCTCGGGGCCACCAACTGGGACACGGCCGACCTGTACGGCGACTCTGAGGACCTGATCGGCAAGTGGTTCCGGCTGCACCCGGAGCGCCGCCAGGACATCTTCCTGGCCACCAAGTTCGCCTTCCGCTTCGGCGCCGACGGCTCCGTGAGCTTCGACTCGTCGCCCGAGCACTGCCGCGCCGCCTGCGCCTCGAGCCTGCGCCGCCTGGGCGTCGACCACATCGACCTGTACTACGCCCACCGCCTCAGCCCGGACGTGCCGGTCGAGAAGACGGTGGCCGCCATGGCCGAGCTCGTGCGCGACGGCCGCGTCCGCCACCTGGGCCTGTCCGAGTGCACCTCTGGCTCGCTCCGCCGCGCCCACGCCGTGCACCCCATCGCCGCCGTCCAGGTCGAGTACAACCCCTGGGACCTGGCCATCGAGGGCGACGAGGGCACCCGCCTGCTGGCGGCCTGCCGCGACCTGGGCGTCGCCGTCGTGGCCTACTCGCCCCTGAGCCGCGGCTTCCTGACGGGCGCGGTGCGCTCGCGCGCCGACCTGGACCCGTCCGACATGCGCCTGCACATGCCGCGCTACGGCGACGCAAACTTTGCCCACAACCTCGCGCTCGTAGACCAGTTCGAGGCCACGGCCCGCGAAAGGGGCTGCACGCCGGCGCAGCTGGCGCTGGCCTGGCTGCTGGCCCAGGGCGACGACATCATCCCGATCCCGGGCACCAAGAGGATAAAGTACCTGGAGGAGAACGTCGGCGCCCTCGGCGTGCGCCTGACGCCCGAGGAGGAGGCGCAAATCCGCCAAAAGGCCGACGCGGCAAACATCAAGGGCAGCCGCCTCATGTCCGGGCTTGAGCCGGTCGCGTTTGTGGAAACGGCGGCGCTGTGATGGGGGCGGGGCCTTTGACGCCGAGCCCCGCTGGAGGCCGCACGTGTAGCTTGTAGATATCAGAGACGACGATATATGTACGCATTTGATGAACCTGCCATTTTGACTCTTGACCACCATTCCTCTGTCCAACGGCCAAGTCGCGCGACAGCATGCATCGCCGAGCCCTGCCCCTGCGGTGAAACCTTGATTAGAGAGGTCGATAGCGATGTGCAACCCGTGAGGCTGGCAGGCCGGCCGCCTCACATTTGGACCGGCAAATGTCGAGGTTCCGGCTTCCTCGATTCGGCCCGCGCGTCAAGGGCCTAGCCGACCATTGGCTTGGCATGGCCCTTGACGCGGCAAAGCTCAGGGAGCAGGCATCACATCAGGCGCCCTGGAAGAAGACGTGGCGCGCCTTTGGGCAAGCCTCAAGTCTAGTCGCTGCTAGTAAGTTACTAGTCCAGTGCGCTTAAACCAATTGGGGGTGCAGCCTTCTGGTCCGAGCCATTGAGGCTGCTCAAACATCGTGGGTCCAAACGGGGACCCTGTGAGAACGCGGTCATGGCCTTTGACAAGATGGTCATCCCAGAGCAGGGGCACGGCTCAGACCATGAAACCCGTGCACTCGGACGGAGTCAAGCTTGGAGGAATCCGCTATATTGTGGTCCATGCGGGAAACCTCGAATCATTAGCGTGCTCCAACAGCGAGGCTCCCTTCATGGCGCGATCCGGCATCCAGGACTCCCTCGACGGCTTCGTCTGGACCGTCACAGAGCGGGGCCCGGGCTCCAGCTCAACTTGGACGAGGATCCCAAAGACACAAGCTGGTCCGAGTTGGAGCTCCCCGCCAGCAGCGCAGCTCATGTGCGATGCGCCACGCCACGCTGGTGGCCGTCACTGCCGGCCGCGATGCAACCTGCGTGACAAGGCCCGCATGCGTTATTGCAAAGTACTGGTTTTTGTTTTCCGCAGCGCCAGATTGACGGCTGACTGCCGCATGGCGAATCTTCTGTGCTTCCGGTCCGGCATCGGACGCGCCGCCCGAGTTTCCTTGCAAGACTCGAGGACGGAAACCTGCACGATGCAAATCTCTCCACTTGGATGAGTAACAGCCCTCCATGCCGTGCTGCCATCATCGCATCGCCGGCCTGGCTTGTGACGGGTCGGTCTTCGGAATTCGGGTTTTTTTTTCTTCTTTTGTTCTTTTTTTTTTTTTTTTTTTTTTTTTTTTTTTTTTTTTTTTTTACTTCTTTTTGCCACTTGTTTTGACATGACGTCGGGCTGTTTTCTACATGCGCATAGACAGGCTTGGGAGCCATGCCCCTCGCNCGCCCAGGCGTCGGAACCGAATCCTGCGCGCTTCGCCTCTAAAGATGCAAACGGCGAGTCTAACCCAAAACCGAGAGAGCCTCCTTCTGACCGCGCCCGGCCGGCACTGACCTCCAGCTGCCTCGGCCTCGTCTGGCAGGCAACTCTGCCAGCCGGCACAGGAGCCAAGCGTCGTGATCAACGTGAACTAAAGCAGGTTTTCTCGGCGTCCCTGAGAGCCTGCTTAGCTGTCGCCGCCGGCGCCACTCGCCGCCGCACGAGTCGCGGTGCCGGCTGCCTGAAAACTGCCCGACTGAGAAGCCGAGCTGACGAGCTTGGCTGCCCATTCCAGGGCTTGCTCGCTTCCATCTTTTTTTTCGAGGCAAACTAATCGAGGAAGCAGCCCTGGCGGTCTGGAGGGCACCCCAGTTTCGCCAGCTCGGTTCTCCCCCCCTGGCCTCAACTCCTCAGGGCGCATATCAAAGGTCGCTTCCCAATGACAGCGGGCCATCCAGAGCGGACCCGGGCCATATCCCGGAAGCAAAAAAAATAAAAATAAAAAAAATCTAGAGCGGTCACGATGGACGAGGCTTGCCTAAGCATCCGCACAACCAGTTCCACCGCGTCGCCCACATGGCCACTCGTTTGTGAACGCCCTATGCGCCTTCTGCCAGCTGGCCGCCTCCTTCTTCCCTGCCGCTAGCTCATCCTTGCCCGCCCCGGTCCATGACACAAAAACCATCGCAGCCACCACCCAATTCCCCTCCCGCGCCCCGTTTTTTTTTTCTTTTGCACCGCGCGCGCGCGCAGCCTCGCTCGACGTCTGCATAAATCCCCACCCCAGTCAGTCCCCGCGCAAAAGCGGTGGGCTAGGCAGGAATGCGGTCCACCTTGCTGTCAGTGTCGGCCACGAGATTGGCCAGAGCGACGGTGGGACACCGAGGGGTCCTTTTTTTTTCACCCGCGCTCGTCTGCGCCCCCCATGTCTCACAGGTGACTCTCTCCACGTCGTAGGGCGGCTGCCATTCCGTCGCTGCGTGGTATTCTCACGATGGTGATGGATGCTCGCTTGCCCCCCCTGCAAGAGCTTTCCCCCGGTCGTAGACACCGCCCGCTGCACCGGGTATGCCTCCATATGCTATCCATTTGGAAATAGACAGGCCAACCATCCAGCGCGTGTCGACCTGGGATTTTGTTCCGGTGGTTTACCCGACCTGCCTTTGTCAGGCTCCTCTCAGACCACATTGTCCATGTGGGCCTCGTGGCGCAACGGTAGCGCGTTTGACTCCAGATCAAAAGGTTATCCGTTCAAATCGGGTCGGGGTCAGCAGCTCATCATGAGTTCCGTCTTTTTCTTTTGCTGTCCAGAAACCCTCTCCCTCCATATAACCTTTTTATTTTTATTTTTGATCTTTATAATCATGCGCCTCCTCTTTTTCACCGCGGTCTTTAGCCTTTTTAACCTTCATGGATCCACGCGAGCCCCCGTCCGCCAGAGAACTGCTGCGTTTTAAGCATTTCATGGGTTGCTTGGCATCTCGGCGTGCCTTGGAGATGCTGACTCGATCCCGGAGATCGGAAAGCTCAACGTCGGTGCGTAGGGCGACGAGCTGCGACGCGAAGCTCCTTCTCGGTAGCGACCCGCGCGGCTGGTATCCGTGGCCGGACTCGGGCTGCGGCCTAAAAGTAGCATCTCGCGTACCAAAAGGTTGGAGTGAGCCCCTGAAAGTGTCGGGCCTGCGCATTGTTTGGCGGGCGGGGGATCTCCATTTTATGGGTCGTCGCGACCTCTCTGTTCCTGGCTGCGCCCCGATGGGCGCGATCAACTGGCACCTCGCAGGGCTGCAGCATTAAGCAGACGACATGGGACGACAGATGGGTTGGCGATCTGCCCTCGGCTGGCGCCTGCCAGCCCTGGATATCTCCATCCTCCAGAAACAGAATTGATGCGGCTCGGGCACGAACGCCATACTTGATGTGAAGGGTGTCGCAGAGGACGAATATCGCGATGTGAAGGGTGTCGCAGAGGACGAATATCGCGATGTGGTGGATGTAGACGTGTTGCTCGAGGATAAAAAGGGCTGGATGGTTCCCAAGACCATCGTGGTTTTTTTTCCTATCCTCATCCTCATCCTCCTGATCCATCTTCAGCTTCATCTTCGCCTTCCATCAAACATCAACTACTTCGCCTACCAGCAACCTCCTCTCTTCTCTTCTCATCTACTCTATTCTACTCTCCCACAACAAAACAAACAAACAACAACAACACTTCACCACCCCCGTTGTCCTCATCGCCGCCGCCCTGTCCGCCGCGCAGTCGTGCACGCCCATGTTCACCGGCAGCGGCGGCCTGAGCAGCTTCACGGCCTGCGCCGTGGCCCTCAACTCGCAGGCGGCCAACGACCCGGGCGCGGCCGTGGCCTACTTCCAGAGCAAGATGGGCTGCAAGCGCATCGTCAACGGCGACAAGAAGCCCCTCGTCGGCGCCATCCAGGCCGGCGAGTCCACCTCGCCCGGCAACACCCTGGCCGGCACCATGACCTCCATGGTCCCCGGCTTCGCCATCAACGCCCGCATGTTCTCCAAGCCCTGCACCCCCGGCAGCAAGGGCTGCTAAGCGTCTCGCCCGCCGGTCTTTTCTTCTTCTTTTTTTTCTTCTTCCTCTTCTCTTCTCCGGCGCTACTTGTTCTTTTTCTTGGTCTCGTTCGGCTTTCTAGAGCTGGGCAACCTTCGAGTGCATATTAGGGCTTTGGTGGTTGATTTTGAGCATAGCGATTGGCTTGGCATTTTGGCGGCAAAGGGTTTGGAGTCGGAACGGCTTGCTCTTTGGGCAAGCGGGTGGCGATTGCATGTTTGGTTTTGCATTGTTTTGGATTTTTTTTTAGCTGCTCTCTTGTTTATTTTGACATCGTTCTACCACTTTTGTGCCCTTCTGTGTCTTTTTTGCATGTTTGACCTTCTGAAAATGCGCCCTCCAAGAGGACGAAGCTTCATAACTCCTTGCATGGTTCTCGGAACAAAAGTGTTTACACACCATTGTATATTACCACTTTGGCCATTGTCTGACTTTCGTGAAGACTCATGTATCATATCCAGTTAGGGAGAAATCCTGTCTATATCAGGTCGGAAGACGAATAACTAGCCAATGCCATCCGTCTGGGATGATGCCAGGAGAAAACATGTGATCCATCCCGGTCCTTGTTGGATCTCGCCGCTTCCCCCCCCTCACTTGCTGGGCATAAAGACCCAGCAAGCGCAAATTAAAATCCTAATACCGTATTTTGTCCCCAAATAAACCCCACCACCGGTGAAAGACCCCCTTTTGCATTTAGATGGTGTAGCGGAAGAAGGAGGCATTGTCTCCCTTGTGGCGCTCTGCCAGGCGCTCCTCCTCGGTGTACTCGGAGGGGGGCTTGAAGGCGGCGTCCCTGCGGGCGTTCTCGCGGCGGAGGTAGATGTGCATAAAGATGGACAGGACCAGGGCCATGCCCTCGAGGGCGAGCAGGGTCGCGTGGCCCGAGAGGTAGGTGGGCCCGTCGCGGGCCAGGTACAGGTAGCCCGAGATGGTGCCGCCAAGGTTGCCGAAGCCGACGTGCATGGCGATGCCGACGCCGCGCTTGAGCGAGCCGCCAATGTTGTTGCCGTTCCAGGCGACACCCTGGGGCACGTTGGGGTAGATGCCCGAGGCGAGCAGGAAGCATCCGGCGTACTTGACGTTGTTGGAGTGGCTCGCGATGAGCATGACGAGGCCGGCCATGGCCATGAGGATGAAGAAGATCATGAACAGACCGCGCTGGCCCAAGCGGTCGGCGGCCCAACCGGCCGTGACGCAGAAGAAGCAGGCGACGATGTAGGGGGGCACCGTCATGAGCTGCGCCACCTTGGGGTCCGAGTAGCCGAGGCCCTTGATGATGGTGGGCAGGAAGAGCGAGTACGAGTAGAGGCCCGTGTAGATGCCGATGGTGATGACCATGTGGACCCAGATCTTCCAGTCCTTGAGGGCGTCCCAGAAGTAGCGCATGTCGAACTCGTCGGCCAGGGACGAGCGGTCCAGCTTGAGGCGGCCCGTAACCTCCTTCTTCTCGGCTTCCGAGAGGAACTTGGCCGTGTCGGGGTAGTCGTACATGGCCTTGTAGGCAATGAGGGCTGAAGGACGGGCAGGTCAGCGGCTGTTCGGCCCACGCTGGGGGCTTGTTCAAGAATTTTGCAGCAGTTTTACTCACCCACAACAAAGGTCAGGAGGCCCTCGAGGATGAAGATCCACTGCCATCCGGAAAGACCACCAATGCCCCTCATCTCCAGGATACCACGGGCCAGAAGACCACCAAAGGCACCGGCGCACGTGGCAGCAGAGAAGAAGATGGCCATGCGCAGACCGCACTCGTGACGACGGTACCACATGGTGATGCTAAGGAGCCGGTCAGCGATGCGCCGTGGGACACAACAGCGGCGGGTTGAGGAGTCTGGCTTACTAGTAGGTGATGCCGGGGAAGAGACCACCCTCGGCGATGCCCAGAGCGGCACGGCAGGCCATGAGGCCGGCGTAGTTGTGGACGATGCCGAGCAGGGTGGTGCAGATGGACCAGGCGACCATGATGGAGGGGATCCAGATGGACGGCCGCCAGCGCTTCATGGCCATGTTGGACGGGATCTCGGCCGCGACATAGAAGGGGAAGAAGATGGAGAGGGCGTCATTGTACTGCAGCCGTGCGGGATCCAGCTTGAGGTCCGCCTCGAGGGTTTCGAGACGGGCATTGCCGATGTTGGTGCGGTCGAGGAACGACAGCAGATACAGACAGCTGACGATTGTCGGGTTAACACAAGGTGGCTCACGGCAAGAAGGAGAAGCAAAGAAAATAAAAATAAAATAAAATAAAAAGGAACTCACGCTAAAAAGGGAATCAGGTGCAGATCGATGCGCCGAATCAGCTTCTTAGTGGCGGCGGGATCCCACGAGCTCGGGTCGGCCACCTCCGGGTCCTCAGCCCGGTAGTCGACCTGGTCCTGAGTGGCCTTCTCATCCCGCTCGGCGCGGACGCTGGGGGTCTCGCTCGGGGCGCCCTTTTTGATCTCGTGATCGGACGAGAGATCCGACGTGTGGCCCATTGTGGCGGCTCCTTTTTTTTGCTTTTTGCCTCTCTTCTTTTCGGTCTGTTTGCTTGGCCCGGGCGCGAGACAAACAAAACACTCTTCAGCCCGACGCTCTGGCGAGTCAAGGCTGGCCGTGGAGGTCAAGGGGATATGGCAGCTCCTTGGGACCAAGGCACCGACGAAACGCAGCGCCGCGGGTGGAATCGGGGCGGCAGAAGAGAAGAGGAAGGGAAGGAAGAGGCAATGGGCCACGAGGGGGATGAGGAGGAAAGGGAGAGAGGACGGGGGTGGTCCAAGGGAGCGGCAAGGCGGGAGACTGTCTAGATAAAGACAAACCCGCCGCATGCACGAGGGGGTGGGAGGAGGAGCCAGCAGGGGCGGCGATGGGCTGGCAGGGGGTGTGTGTGGGTGGGCGTGCAGGCCCATCAAGGCCGTGGTGATTTGCGCGAGAGGACCCCCGGTCTCGACGACGGGCTGCTGGTTGGCTCGTCATTGGGCAGCGCGCGGGGGAAATGGGATCCGCTTTTCGACTGCTCACCCTCCCCAGCACGACGGCGCTAGGCGGAAGGGAAGGACGGGCCCTGTCGAAGCTGGGGTAAAAGGAAAAAAAAAAGCCATGCCAGAGACGAAAGGGCCGGCGAAAAGAGGGTCCGGGACGGGCGCCGTCAGAATGGGGGAAGGGATCAACGGGCAGTCCTCGCCTAGCGCGACCGCCTGCCATCTGTGCCCCTGCCCACCTAGGAATGTGCGCTTGTACATCGCTTGCTTGTCGAGTCCTGCCGCGGCGAGGAAGCACCGCGGGTGCTGGGGCCGCGCTGACACGCAGCAGCGGAGCGGCCGTCGGCCGCGCCTGGTCGCCAGTCGCTGCGAGGTGCGCCGCCCTCGCACTCGGAACCCGAGCAACCAGCAGGCGCTGCAATAGCGGCCCAGGTCCCTGGAATTAGCCTGCCACAGCACTCGACCTGCAGGGATGGCGGCGGGAAAAGGGACGAGACACGACGGTCGGAGCATGGGACGAGCGCAGCGAGCAGGGTGCTGGGCCGGGCTAGGGCTGCGGCTGCGGCTGGAGCAGAAGCAATGCAGACAGCCGTACCTTTTTGTGCGCTTTTCCCCCCTTCTTCTTCTTCTTCTTCATCTTGTCTTCCTTTTCCGCAATTTCGACGCACACAAGACGGTGTGGCAGAGGTCAGTGAGAGGGAACGGCACGTCACGGTCGCCCGACGCAGGGGATGACGGATGCGCGAGTCAATTTGAGGTTGCATATGGAGATGATGGATGGAGTCCGCCCGCGGCGCAGGCTGTTCGTTTCCACGCCAAGGCTGCGCAGCGGTGCCGCCTCGTATGCCCTGGCCATGGCTTCACCCGAGCGGTGGCGGCGGTTGCTGGCGGTGGCTGTTGGCACGCCGTAGCATCGGGGAGAAGGAAGGAGCATGGGATTCTGGAATCGCCATGGCAGGCGCGGCCAATCCAAGCCCACGCCGGGTTGGAGTTGGGGCAGCAAGCAGAGCGAGCGGCACCACCACCGCCCACCACCACCACCACCACCACGCTGGACCAGGCCCAGGGGCTGCCGGCGGTGACGGCCCAGCTAGCGTCCTCGATTTGCTCCCCCAGCACAGGCCCCAAGCACGGATGCAGACGCTTCGCCGCGCGTGGGGGGGCTCATGCGCCAAGGCGAGCCGACTCGGTCGGTCCTTCTGTCCGGGACGCTTTGGCTGGAAATGCCAACGAACCTCGGGTTCCGCACCAGCGGAAAGGGCTGAGGGAGGTTACCAACTGGGGCGCCACTGGTTGGGGCGGGCTGCAACGTGCAGCCATCGTGGGCTGCTGTTGCTGTTGGTGGTGGTGGTGTCTTTTTTTTTTTTCAATTGTTTTTTTTTCTTACTGGGCCAGTCGCATGTCGTTGCGTCCTCGCTCGCCGCGCCCAATTGCCAACGCGCTTCGCCAAAGCTTGACCCTCCCAAGGCGTCTTGTCCCGTCTTGTGATTGACGGCTCTGCATGGGCGACGAGCACTGGCGGCGCGCCCGCCCAGCTTCTTGTCCAGATCCCCCCAAGAAACTCCAAGAAACGGCGACGCACGCAGTGCCAACAAAGCCGGCGGCCAAGCGAGCAGCAGCCAGCAGCCAGAGACGATTGCGGGTTCCCCTTTGCCGGGGTCTCCGCGGCCTGCGCTGCCCACTCCACCTCCACCATCTATCCTCCACCATCCACCCTCGATGGCAGCCAGGCCCCTCCCCCACTTTGATTACCCCGTGGGATTTTAACTCGGGTGGGCCTCTCGACGGGGCTGCCCCCTCGCAACTTCCTGGTCGTTGCTCGACGAGGGCCTATGGAAATTGCACCAAAAAAGGGTGACAAAGTTTTTCCAGGCGCAATATCTTGGCTGTCGCTCTCGTGACCAAGCGACGTCGATTGCCGTCCGACGGATACGGCGACTGTCGTCGACCCCTTTCGTGGCTCTGCGGTGGGTACCTGTCGTCCGCCTCCCTCCCTCCTTTCTCGTCTTGCTGCCGCACCGCCGGCCTCTGCTGCCTCGCCTTGGCTTGTTGGGAGTCGTGGCTGCATGCAGGCCCTGCTGACATGCATCGAGGTTGAATGCCACCCTCTCCCGGCTAAGTTGCTCTCCTCCACCCGCTCCACCCACACCACCATCGCTTCCTCATCCCATCCAAGGAAAAAAAAAAGGCGCCGGTGCCATGCGCCGCTGGCTGCTGTCGCCCCTTGCCATGTCGGCCAAGACCCTTGGAGCCCCCCCCATCTCCAAGCACCAACGCCGCCTGCTGCCAGCCACCGACGCCATTCCTCTTTGTACGCCGCTCCCTTCGGAGCGGGCGACAAGAGATCTCGGGCGCGATGCTCGCTCTCGGCCACGTGGTGCCAATGCCAGCCGCCAGGAGACTTGTTCCTGCCACGGTGGGAGAAGCATCCCTGGAATCCCTGGCATCCTTGGCATCCTTGGCATCCCTGGCATCCCATCCATCCATCCATCCATCCCACACGAACCGAGGGGCCGACGTGCCCAGCTTGTCGACCCTCAACAATCCCCACTCCCGTTGTTTTCTGCGGCGACGAGTAGCAGCACACTGACTGCCGGTGGCGTCGCGCTGGCGGCTGGGGTTGCTAACCTCCTTCCGCCCGAGGGGCTTAGTCCAGCTCGGCTTCCCTGCCCGCCCGCCCCACACACACCCTCTCAATGTCGACAACCGCTGTCGCGTATTGTACAATCTCCAGGGGCAATATATTTCATTCCCAAGGCGGCGAGGCGGCCGATGCTGTGGGGATAAGCCTATTTGGCAGGGGCGTGGCAGGAGTTGATTGTCGGGATTCAGTCTGCTGTCCGAGTCCGCACGCCCCTTCATTCTTGTCGTGGCGCTCTCCTGAGCATTCAAGCTTCTTGACCCTGCTTCGCCTGTGCGCTTCTCGCACTGCGGCCAGTCATATTACCCTGACAAACGGCTGGTAGAGTTGGTGCATCAGCAAAGAATGCAGCCAATATACGATGCCCCCTGTCATGACCCCCGGAGGCTAAAGTTTGCTCGATCCCCCAGAAAGAGGGGGAATCGGGGAATCCTTACATGCGCCCACGCCTGCCATCAGGGAGAAACCGTACAATTAGCGCCAAACCCCAATTCGCCCGCCTACCCGCCTCCCTGGATGCGGATCTTGCACCTCCGCCAAGGCCTTGGGTGGGCAGGCGTACGCAGCGACAGCTCGTCATGGGCAGGTCGCGGCTTGGCGGCGCCGGTGCAGACAGCACCCGGCGGGACGAGCCAGACAGGTCTGACCCTTGTCCGTCGCCCCTCCATTACCCCATTCTTATCAAGAAACCATTTTCGAGTCAACCGAGGCCACTGCAGCCTTGCACCTGTCAGCACCTCCGCTTGATGCTGCCTCCTGATGAGCATTGAAGGTTGGACTTTTGCATGCGTGTCGACCCAGGATCATTGATCCTTCGGCTGGCTTTCGGCCGGCCACTTGGAAAATAACGATTTCGGGATGAATAAGCCGCCGGACTAGCTGTGATGGGACGTAATCTTCGCAGCTGGGAATCCCCTCGCGTTTTCAGGAGCTATCCCCACCCATACATCCCTTATAGGAACCCCCAAAGGCCCTTGTAAACGCCGGCTTTCTCGCTTCAAAGGCACAGCATATCAAGAGAGGCGGTGGCGAATCGTACGTCAGCGTTGGCCAGACCAAAGAAACCGAGCCCATTCCAGCCCCTCCCGACTGCGGCTGTGTAGCTAGTCGTCGTCGTTGCTAGCCTGTCCCCATCTGATTGTATCCTTTTGCCCGCCCCTGGACCAATGGGGCTCCCTTTGCTATAGCCGACGCCTGGGGCCTGGGCTCGCGCGTCAAAACCTTTCATATCTTTGTTTTCCGCCTTGGCGGCAGCGCAGGGCTAGGACGCACGCATCAGGCACCCACAGATCCCAGGGGCTCCCTTGCACGGTGTACAGGCGAGTACGTATGCTGTATGGTTCTCGGATGTTCCCGCCAGGCACGATTCTTTGCTGGTAAAGCTAATATGAGAAAAAAAAAACAGAGACAGAAAACGCTGGGTATGAAAGAAAGATGCGAGCCGAGGGTAGAGCTCAATGCGAGATGAATCCAGGGGATGGAGGGTTTCAGCTGTTGGTACCCCTACCAGAGGGATGGTATTGACTGGAACGACCAGCCATCAGCCACGCGGGAAAGTGTGTTTGCACAGCTACTTTCACATCTGCCGCACTGGTCTGGTTTTTCGCTCGGACCGAAAACCGGCTGCGCCGCGCGAGGTCGCAAGCTGACGATACTTTTGGTGGCGGCTGACTGGCGTCGGGGGCTGTTACCAAGAGAACCCCCTGCTGGATGCTTTTCGACATGGATTCCGGCACCGAAAGGAAGGGGCTGGCACCAGGGCAGCGACCACATCACCACAGCGGACAAGGACGCATGCACTGCTGGTCATCTCTCCACCTTTTTCTGTTCGCTGTCCCAGGGGGGCACGTGGTGAGATGGCAGCACAGCATTTGAAGACACAGCTTTCCCTGCGGTGGCCTCCAGAAGAACCGTCAATCCCGCGGCAGCGCCCATCATCTAGCCTGGACCGGGATGGAAGTCCAGTGGCTTCTTCCGGCAGCCCAGGCACTACTGATGCCCGTTTGCATTGTGCCAACCCTCCATTGGTGAGGGCTGGCTGGTCGGTGCATTCTGCATTGGCGTTTGTGTTCAGTTCGCAGCTTGCAGGAGGCAAATATCATGCGGAGGCGCGGAAGACTGGCTGAAAATGTCCGGGAGACACAGAAAAAAAAGCCCTTGTTGCCTCTTTGGGGGCGCCTAGCTGGTGTCGGCCTTCGCCTGAGCTGCCGCTTGCAGAGCAACGGGGGCAGTCTTGCTCACCTCGCGCATCACATTCGGGCCGGATTGGGCTGAGTGGGCAACCTTGTGGAGTTACTTGGTGCAGCACGTCCGAGGTGGTTTGCCTTGGGACTAACTGCCCATTTTGCCGCTCAGTGGGCGAAATGCAAGCCCACGGGGTCGCAATGGCTTTCCCACCAAGGGGGGCGTGTCACGGGGCTTGGACACCAACTACGGAGGCGCGCGCAAGTCAAACACGGATGATGGAAATTGAGATTCTCGGGAGCTTGTGGGCGTTGGATCCCTCAGATTCCCGGCCGACGCACCAACGAATTACCTACGCAGAAAAAAAAAAAGACAAAAAACATTACCACTAGTAATACAGCGCGCACTTTTGCAGCACATGCCAGCGCGGGTCGCAGCCCCCTACACCCCTACAGAACAAAGGCGGCCGCCGCCGCGGCGACGCCACCCGCCACCCAAGACCAGCAGCCCGCAGCCCGCGGCGCGGCGGGGGCGGCCGACGCCTTGCTCTTGTCGACGCTGAGCTGGAACAGCGGGTCCATGGGCCTCTCGCCGGCCGTCTCGTCGAGCGGCACCACGCTGCCGCCGACGCAGAGCCCGTCCGGGTCGCCCCAGGTGGCGTCCACGGCCATCTTCCAGGCCGCGTCCGGGTCCAGCACGGAGCGGGCCGTGTACCAGATGCGGCAGTTTGCGGCCTGGTACTGGAACTGGCGCGGCACCTGGGCGTCGGCCATGTTGAAGGCGTTCTTTGCGTTGATGGCGCCGGCGCTGCCGGGCCGCTGCGCCCGCGTGAGCGCGTAGGCGGCGCCCAGCACGCTGACCTCGCCGCCGGCCAGCTCGCGGCTCTTGGCCGGCGGCGCCAGCGCCAGCACGGCGCGCGAGGCGGCCGCGATGGACTCCATCCGGTACACCTGGGCGCCCTTGACGCCGGCGACCGACTGCATCCGGCCGCCGCGCGGGCGGCCGCCCACGGCCGTGGTCCGCACGTTTGCCTGGTTGATGAGCAGGTAGGCCAGCAGCGTGCAGGTGCTGCCGCACGTGCCGTCGGTCAGCAGCACCACGTCGGCCGGGTCGAAGGCGGCCGGCGGCGGGTTGGCGCGGTTGCCCGTGCCCGTCAGGTTGAAGTAGGGGCTCGTGTCGTTGAGCGGCGTCTTTTGGTAGGCGCTGAAGTAGTCGCCCTTGAGCGACACGGGCGCCAATATGTCCTCGACGTTCGAGAAGTTGCGGCCGCCCGGCCCGTAGACGGAGCCCGGGACCAGGTTGCCCATCATCTCCGAGTTCTGCAGCACCGAAACGGCGGCGCGCTGGTTGGGCGCCCTGAAGGTGTCGGTCACGTTGGGCGTCTTGTTGAGCACCAGGGTGCCGATGCGGGCAATGTTGACCATGGAGTCGGTCATGCGCATATTGTTGGCCTGGAACATGGTGGCGTTGGGGAACAGCTGCGCGAAGAGGTCGTAGCCCGCCACCACGTAGCCGCCGCCGTTGCTCGTCACGTCGATGACGAGCTTCTCCTTGCCCTCCTGCCTGCATCGGGCCAGGAACCGCTCCACCGTCTGCTGGAAGTTGACCAGGTAGTCGCCGTTGTACTCGCTGTCGGCGCTGAAGGCGAGCACCGACAGCACCGCCACCTTGTCGTACCCGGTCCCGTTGAGGAAGTAGCCCGCCGTGATGTTCGCGCCGTCGTCGCGCACCACGGGGTACGGGTAGCCCTCGATGGTCGGCTCGGGCGGCGGCATGTCCGCCTTGGGCGTCGCGGCCGCGATGGCCATCTGGTTCTGCGGCATCATCATGGGCTTTATCGACGGCTCGTCGGGCATGGTGCGCGCCGGCGGGAGCTGCTTGGGCTCGAGGCCGATGTTGTCCATCTGCGCCAGGGACGCGTCCGGGTTGCACCAGCGCTGGTAAAAGTCCTCGCCCGTGCGGATGCCCGAGAAGTCGATGCCCACCCGCAGGGCGGCCATGTTCTCGCTCGTCTTGACGGTGCCGTCCTCGTAGGCCAGCGTCAGCGTCGGGCCCAGGTACGCCAGCGAGGCCGCGATGACTGGCGTGCCCCCGGGGTTCGAGTAGCTGCGCAGATACGAGTTCCACTGCGAGTCCTGGTCCTGGTAGCTCGAGTACTTGAGGTTCAGGCTCTCGATGAGGCTGGTGGCGTCCTGCCCGTTGATCCTGATGATGGCGGGCGGCATCCTCATGTCGCCGACGCCGCCACGGGCTGTCCCGTTGGCCGAGCCGGCTGCCGTGCCGTTACCGGAAGCCTTTAGGGCCGCGCGAATGGCCGCTGCACGCACGTTCGGTTAGCTGGCTGTCCGACTACGGAGCAGCTGAGAGGGCTACGTGCTGCCACGTGCACTTCACCCACCTTCATGGTACAGCATCGGGGCCTCCTTGCCGTCCCGCGAGACCGAGACGAGGTCCTCGGCCATCTTGTTCCGGAACGAAAAGGCCTTGAAGACGTCGGGACGGTAGTAGAAGTGGCCGTCGTGCGCCGTGTACAGGAGCTCGACGATGGCGATCTGGAACTCGAACTCGCTCTTGTACTTGCCGTTCTGCGCGCCGCTGGCGATGTCGTCCAGGCCCTTCATGATGTCGGTCGGCGGCAGCATGTACTCGTTGGGCGGGGACTTGAGGAAGGCCAGCGAGCTCTGCCAGCCGACAAAGGCCTTGAGGCTGCGTATCATGTCCTGCGCCGGCCCGACCTTGTTGGGGACCGTTTGCAGGCACTCGTACGCCATCCTGGCCGGCACCATGGCGTTGGCTGTCGGGGTTGGCGCGCAACGTCAGACACAGAGATCCCTCCTTCTCTCCGGCGAGGCTTGGGGTTGGAGGAGGACGGCACATACCGGCATCTGGATTCGCTGCCATGTACTGTGCTGCGGCCGGCGCAATCTTTTGGCATGGCTCCTCCGCGCGCGGGGAGGGCGCTGGCGATGCAGAGGCAGCGCCCAGCAGCAGGCCGAGGGCCACGGCAGAGGACTTCATCTTGGATGAGGCGGCAGCTCTGGCGGGAACAGACAGACGGGCCTATTGATCAGCGCAGATGCAGGAGAACGGACCCTCCCCGTGTACGTGTTCTGGTCAGGAGATGCCTCTTGACAAAAAGAAAAGACAAAAAAAAAACAAGCGCCCAGCACATATATAACAGTCATCCTGCCGCTGCGGCCGACTCGGGGCTTCGCTTTCCTCTCGTCTTTTTCTCGTGTGCCGCCTATTCCTAGACGGGTATGCAACTTGCCATGCGTGCGTTCTCGCAGCCGCCACGCTTCTTGCTCTCATCTTGTGTCCTGGCTGCGATGTGTTTCCAGACGAAGGACGGAATGGTTTCGGTTCGCGCGGCACTTGGCTCCCCGCAGCGACAGGAGGCATGGCGGCGGTTGTGCCCGCGCAGCATGAATCAAGTTGAGCACTCTGCGCTGGAGCACAGTCTTTGGCGGGCGAGCGCCGTGGCTACAAGATGGCGGGGTCGATTCCATGCGGTGTCTTGGCGGGCACAGCGAGGCGCCACCGTCCGCGCTGACATTACCCCGTCGACCCTGGCAGAGAACAAGGGCCTGCGACGTTGGGTGAAGAGACAGAGGTGGCAGCTGCGGCCGACAGGTGGCCTGCATGCCGAGGCAACTCTGCCAAGCAACCGTGCTCATGTTGCAACTTGGGGGCTTGGTGTCAAAAGCTGCAACACTCTAGCAGCCATGGGCGGAGGAGCCGGAGAGTGCCCGAGCCGACGCACAAGCCCATCTTTTTTTTTCGCTGTAGCAGCAGCAGGTGTGGCGAGCGAGCCGTGTCGTGCTGTGGTGTTTGGCCCAGGTCTGATGTTTCGAAACATCGTGCAGGCCGCATCCCCGGCTCGATCCGGCTGCATCGAGCAGGGCAGCAACGGGACCCGGACTGGCAGGGTGCGGGCGCCAATGAGGCCAAGCCAAGTGCTTGTTCCAGGCTGAGTGCCCCTCCGGCCGGCCGCCTCCCTTCCCGCTGGGGGCGGCAGACGGGGAACCATTGCGAGGCGACGAGTGCTCTGGCCGACAGCCTCGTGTCCATTTCCCTCTCGGGCCCCCACGTCTGTCTCGCAGGCTGGCACTGTCTCCCTTGGGTTTGCTCCTCTCCGCGCCCCGGGTAGGCGGCATATCCAGCGACTGTTCTGGACCAGCCCGCCAGCCAGGTTAGCTCGGCTCTTTGGACTGCACGCCAAAGTATCGCCAGCGCCAGAATCGCCCACACAGTCCAACACGTGCGGTTTCCGTGCCGTCTCTCTGGCTGTTGGCGAAAACGCGGTGAACACACACGCACACTCAGCTCCGAGCATGTGGTGCGGTGCATTCGCTCCATGTAGGGCGGCCAGCCCACCCCTGTCCACACGCCCAATGGCGCAGTGGCGGGTGCCCAGCCGGCAGCTGCACAGCGCTCCGCAAATGGACGGATTCCACGAGGGCTGACGGCCGCGGAAGCACACTCGCGCTAAGTGCCGACAGGCCGCTGCAGCATCGATGTACTGTACCTACCTGGCCCGTGGCTCGTGGCCTGTCTCGTGGGGGGCTGTGTGGGGCGGAGGGTCGTAGCATCACAACGACGGACGCAATTTCGAGGCAGGCGCGGCCCGGGCTCGCTGGGCGGGGCAGCCATGTCCGAGGTAGCAGCGACGGGCGGGCTGCCTCGAGTCATCGCGACAAGACAGTTTTGACGGCAATCAAAAAAGCTTCCGCGCGTCGCCGCCGCCAATTGCGTCGCGACGCCTGTGCTCGATCCTCGCGTCAGCACCAGCACGCGCGGTGAGGCCCGTCCAAGCCATAACCCCGCTCCAAGACATCCCCCAAGACCGCCGGGCTGACTCTTTTCTTCTTCCCAGACCGCCCCCGCGCAGCCATGGCGTCACTGCCCAGAACGAGCAGCTGTCGGACGAAAAGAAAGATCGACGTCTTGTCTCGGCCTGACCGCTGCCCAACGCGGTATAAGTCGTCGCAGACTCCAGACGAAGAGCAGCAGCCCCCCCGCCGGCCCCGTTGCCGATCGCCGCACCGGCCCATGAAGCAGCCATGGCCTCCTTGCAAGGGGACCGCCCGCGAGACCAGCCCAACGGCCGCCGCCGCCCCGACATGCCGGCCCCAGACCCCGCCTTGGGCAGCCCGCACCTGCGCGCCCGCGCCGGCAGGGCGCCGACCGGTCCGTCCTACCGCTCCACCAGGGGCGGCACCCTTGCCACGCATGGCACCTCGAGCGCCGCGGCGCCACCGCCGTCTGTCGCCGAGGGACAGGAGAGGCTGCCGTGGTGGAAGCGCCTGGCCGTCAAGCTTGGCCTGGACGGGCCGACCCTCAAGATGATGTTCAAGTGCGTGAAAACTTCGGGGGTTGGTGGGGATCTACTGACGACGACGCGCAAGACGGCTGACCAAGTGCGGAAACATGCAAACACGGAAACAGGGGCTCACTTCCGCCCATCATCGCAATCGCGATGCTCCAGTCGCGTGACACGACCGACTTCTTTTCCAACATTGGCTACGACGTCTCCATCGTGAGCGTCTTGGCCACCGCCACTTTGCCCCGCGGCACCTACCTGGAAACCCTGGTGCTCAACCTGAGCGCTGTCATCGCCGGCGCCGCCATTGCCATGCTTGCGCTGTGGTCCAGCGTCCAGGCCCGCCTGAGAACGTCGACTGTGCCTGACGACGACGACCTGACGGCCGGGCCGTCGCGAAGCCTGCCTTACAACGGCTCCCAGTCAACCGTGTGCGCGCTGTGGCTCTTCTTCGGCATCTGGCTGATCCACCTGATACGCGCCAAGGCGCACTCTTTCAAAATCCCTTCCATCCTCTTCTCCATCATACTCAACATCGCCTGCATGAACGGCCCCAAGATAGGCACCACAGAGGCCGCCTGGGTCATAGTCCGCCGCCTGGTGACCAGCATGCTCTCGGCTCTGGCCATCGCCACCGTTGTCTCGCTCTTCATATTCCCCGTCTCCAGCCGCGGCGTCGCCGTCCGCCAGCTTGGCGCCGGCGTGGGCATGCTGCGCAAAGCCGTGCGCCTGCAGGGCGAGTACCTGCACGGGCTCGAAATGCTCGACATGTTTGCCCTGCAAACCGTCGAGACGCGCGTCGGAGGGACGTTGGTGCAGGTAGGCGGTGGCGGTGATGCCACGCACTCGGATACGGACGACGAGGGCAAGGATGGCGAGCACAAGAGCAGATTCATGCGCATGCGCCTGCGGAGGAAACACCACAGGCGCAAGCTGCAAAAGGAGCAGAAGAGACAGGAAAAATCAGAAGCCGAAGACGAAGGCGACCCCATTTTGCAGAGGGAGCAGGAGGTTGCGCTTGAGCTCAAGAGGACGGTGCTGCAACTCAGAGGCCTGTCCGGAAAACTCCAGAGCGAGATCGGCTGCGCCAAGAACGAGGTGGGCTGGGGGAAGCTGAGCCCGCACGAACTTGGGGAGGTCTTCAGCTACTTCAGGGCCATATTTATTCCAGTGTAGGTTGCAGTTCCCGGCGCATTTTCGTCCTTTCACTTGCTAACACGATCACCGTCTGAAGTATGGGAATGGCCACCATCATGGATGTGTTCCGACGGACGGCCGAACGGCGAGGCTGGATCACGGAGGATGACGAGGAGACCCCCGCCGAGCTCGTCGAGGAGAAGCGGGAGGAAAGACGACTGTGGAACGGCCTGATGAAGGAGTTGCACGAGCCGTTTGCCATCCTGTCCGAGGCGATCGACCAGGGTCTGGAACACGCAGCGTTACAGCTCGAGATCATCCCTCGGTCCAAGGAGAGCAAGAAGCAGCAGCAGAAGCGAGCGGCTGCCAGCACGGCGCCTGATGTCGAGGCAGGCGGCGCTGAGACGGCACCGGGCGAGACCGAGTTCAGTAGAAGCATCGGCGAGAAGCTGCAGAGGTTCTACGAATGCAAGGGCGACACAGTGCGGTACTGGGCCAGGGAGCGCGGCCTGTCGGCCGACTCGAAGCGCGACGGCGCCTCGAGCGTAGACTTCCGGTGGCGGAGCCAGGGGCAGCTGTACGTGCTGCTGTATCTCGAGCAGCTGATGCAGGCCACGGGCGAGGCGGTCCACGACCTCGTGCTGTTTGCCGACGCCAAGGTGGCGGACCGCACCATGTCGGGCAAGCGGCTCCTGGTGCCCGGCGCGCACCAGCTGCGCAAGTGGGCCTCGAGCGTGCTGGGCTCGCGCGCCAGGGCCTCGCGCGGCCCCACGGCCCGGGACTCGGCCGACGGGCTCGACCATGGCGGCCCCGTCGTGCACCTGGGGCCCGGCTTCGCGCGCCGCCGGGACCTCGAGCACCTGCCTGCCGAGTCGACCTGGGAGCGCTTCGGCGACGGCGTCAGGGCCCTGTCGGCCCTGCTGTCGTCCGAGGCGAGCGCTTTCGGGCTCCGGGTCGCCTGTGCCACCATGACCGTCGCCATCGTCGGCTTTTTGCAGAACACCCAGGTCTTCTTCCAGGAGCACCGCCTTGTCTGGGCCATGATTGTCATTTCGATGGGCATGACGCAGAGTGAGTACCCACCCCAGCGAGGAATCCATTGTTGCGGCGCAGGGAGGGAGAGAGAGAGAGAGCAAGCAGCAGACTAACCCGAATTTCCTTGGCAGCATCTGGACAGTCCATCTTCAGCTTCCTCGGCCGTCTCGGGGGCACAATCCTCGCCATGTTGTGCTCCTTCATCATCTGGTACATAGTCGGCGCTCAGCCAGTCGGCGTCATCATCATGCTGTGGCTCTTCACCTTTGTCGACTACTACTTCTTCCTCAAGTACCCTCGCTTCGCAAACGCAACAATGCTCATCATGTTCACCCAGGTCCTGATCATAGGCTACGAGCTTCAGGTCAAGGTCATTGGGCTCACTGCGACCGAGGCCATCGGCACCATCTACTACCCGACCTACCTCCTGGGCCCGTACAGGGTCGCCACCGTGGCGGGCGGCTGCCTGGTCGCCTTCTTCTGGACCGTGTTCCCGAGCCCGCTGACGGACCGGACGTGGCTGCGACGCGACCTCAGCGCCACGCTGTACCTCCTGGCCAACTACTTCAGCGCCATCTCCCAGACCATCCGCGTTCAGCTGGACGAGGAGGAGGCCCAGCAAGAGTGGGACGAAACCCATCAGCAGGAAGAGGGAGCCGAAGAGCCGTCCTTGCCAGACGTGGCGTCTCCCGCGCATCATCTGGCCAAGGTTCGCCACAAGATATTTGGCAAGCTGATGCTGCTGCTGCCCTCGCTCGAGTCGCACTCGGACTGGCAAAACTGGGAGCCCACGCTTGGGGGAAGATTCCCGCGCGAGATCTACGATGGCATTCTTGTCAGCTCAAATCGGCAAGTCCCGCCTGGCAGCCCTATTCCACTCGGCCGAATAACAATAATAACCAACCCTGACCCACCGCAGGATCCTCAACTACCTTACGCTCATGTCCTATACGGCTACGCGCTCCCCGCACACGGGCCCGTCTGCGCCGCCCACGCCCGCAGACAAGCGCTGGGTGCGCACGCTCCGGGTCGTGCTGGACGAGGTGCAGCCGGCACACCACCAGATCGTGTCGACGCTTGCGCTCCTGTCCAACTCGCTGCTCTCGGGCCAGGCGCTCCCGCCGTTTGTCCAGATGCCCTCCCTCTACGGCGTCCGGAACCCCAGGCTGCCAGGTCACAGGCCCTCGGGCGGCAGCGGCTGTCTGCACCACAGCCACCCCGGCCGGTCGTGCCCCTGGGCGTCGCCGCTGTCGTCCTCTTCGGAGGCGGCGGCTGCCGCCAACGGCGACGAGGACGACGACGGCGTCGGGAGCAACCTGGCTGACATGCTGGACCCGCGCAACGTCGAGCAGAGGGGATACACCGAGTTCGCCGTCATGCAGGTGTGCAGCACGCTCGTGCGCGACGACCTGCAGGCGCTCGTGCGCGCCGTCGAGCGCCTCGTTGGCGTCGTCGACTTTAGCTACCGGGTCGACAACGGGAGCGAGATCCTGGTGGGGCGAGTCGACGACGCGGCCACCGACGGACAGAGGCGGAGCACAACCCACGACGACAGCGAGTCGGACATGGACAGTGTCCGGCAGCGGCGTCGCTCGCGCGCTTCGGGTGCGGGATCCAGAGAAATGGACAACGGTAAGAGGGAATAGAACAACTCGCTGCGGTTGATGCATGAAAAGAGCGGGGTGCCTGATATCCAATCTACCTACCTAAATGTATTTATTTACTTTTTATTCATAGTACATACACTTTTGTGATTTTTTTTGACCTTTGTGGTTTTACCCGTCCCGAAATTTACTTGCACGAAGCAAAAGTTGCAACCAATGGACAAAACAAAACCAAAAAAAGGTGTGGACGAACGGGGGATCGAACCCCGGACCTTTCGCAGGTTTGTAATGCGAGATGCATTGCAAAGCGAATGTGCTACCACTACACCATACGCCCGGTGGTGTCTGGCCTAGCATGCGGCCGCGACGGCTCCATGGCCCGCAATGCTCCAGCCGGCCGGGTGCTCCCTTCCACCCGAGTTTGACTGACGTACGTGTCCAAGCGGATCTCCCGACTTTGTCGACCGACCGAGTCAGTCTTGGCATAAATCTTTATTTTTAAGCTGCGACGGGGGACCAAGGGGATCCAGGCAAACGAGACGAAATCGCCCAGCTTGTCCATTACATCATTTTTTTTTGTCTTGTGCACTTTCGTATGAGTGAGCGTCCTTTGGCTACCAGACGCAAAGGTGCCTTATCTGATGCGTGCGCCCGTCAAACTTGGAAACATCCTCCTAACCCCCCTATCCAGGTAACAAAAGCGAGTCCGCCACCGGCGAGGCGGCGTTGCCAGTATATTTACAAGCACATCCCCAGCATCACCCCCAAACACCCAGCGACGGCACCTTTCGGGGTTGCCAAGTCCGGATTTCCCCAAACAAACAAAAAAAAAAAAGAACAACATACGAGGAGGGGGGCACCGCAAAGCCGGGAGCAGCCGGCGCGCACCGAAAAGGGGGGCGGGCGGTTTGTCTTTTTTTTTTTTTTTACGCTGCCCACGGGGGCCGCAAACATGGGTCAACGTGGCGCCCGGGCGCGCGCAAGCGGGCTTGCTTGATCATTCCACTTCGTTGCCCGCCCGTCCCCCCACGGGCGTAACCTGAAACCTTGACAGGACTTGTTCCGCAGCCGCCTTGCTCGACGGGCGGGCGCTAGGCAGGGGAGCTGGCGAAGGCCCCTTGCCGACCGGGTTGGTGGGCGGGCGGACGGGCGGTCCCGGTGCCATCGGCGCCCGCCATGTGTCTACGAGGGTCGTCGAGAGCGGTGGGCATGCCCTCTGGTTCCTCTGTCGAAATCACGCAGCACATCCCTCGGGTCTGGTCGTCAAATCCTTAATGCAATTAGAAGTAACCTTAGATTTAGGATCCCTGCGCCATCTCTTGTTAGGACTACTTTGTTTAGGATGCGGGACAGCATCGCGTCGCGAAACAGAAATAAGATGAAAAAAAAAAAGAAAAGAGGAAAACTTGAGACCGCCAGCGAGGGCGGCAGCAACTGGTCTTGGCGAGACAAGGAAGGCAGAAATGCAAATAAAGCCACTCGCTGAGCTAGAGAAAAGCCACCAAAGACCAGTAAAGCCGTTGGTATGCGAACAAGAAGAAGAAAAGAGAAAGGGAAATCGACGCCGTGCTAGATGCGGTCCACCCGTTAACGCTATCTCAGGAACGCAGGGCAAGGGAAGTATGAGGGTATCAACTCCATCCGGAACCAGGTGGGAAAAAACCAAATCCGCCCATCCAAAGCAACCAGTCCTCTGGGAAAATGCCGGGTGAAGATGCGGGTTATATGATGTGTAGGACGCATGAGTAAGCAGGAATATGTACTACCCAGCAAAGGCTGGGTAATGTATATAGTAATATGTGCATCATGAGGCATCTAGATTTGCAGGCCCAGAAAAGAAAATGTAAAAGAAAAGAAGGGACATCAAGATCCGTATTTAGACTAACAAAGACCATGTTGAAACAACAAGGGACGCGGCAAATGCAACCGCCCAGCCCGCCGCAGGACGTCCAGGCCCCGAACTGGTGGGCCCGCCGGGTTGTGCCGCCTTTGTGCTGCCGCCGATGGGGGGGCCCGCGGTGATGGTGGTGGCGGGCAGGCCGCTCGAGGGCGCTGCGGAGCCCGAGGGCGCCGGGAGGCCGACGGCGGCAGAGCCGACGACCTGGCGCGAGCACTGGCCGTCGAGGGTGCGGAGCGAGCTGGTGGTCTGCAGGGCGGCCGGGGTGGCGCCGCAATTGACGTACTGGGACATCCAGATGCAGTCCGAGTCCTGGTCGAAGACGAGGTAGGCGGAGCGCAGGAATGTGTCGCCCAGCAGGACAAAGTTTGCGCTGCTGCTCAGGCCCAGGACGCAGTTGCCGTTGAAGGAGCGGATCAGCTCCTTGTAGGGGACGCGGATGGTCACGTTGTTGAAGGCAAAGTCGAGGGTGCCGTTGACGGCCGTCAGGTCGCAGTTGACGGGCCAGTAGCCCTGGGCGTCCTGGACGGTGGAGCCAAAGTCGGCGGCGATGGCCTTGACCATGTCCTCGGGGAACAGGGTCAGGGTCGAGCCCGTGTCGAGGAAGACGGCCATGCGGCTGTTGTTGTAGGTGCGGGCGCGGCGGCTGGGCGGGTTCAGCGTCAGGCTCTGCATCTGGACCCAGTAGCGGCGCACGCCGTCGGGCGACATGACGGCGGGGATGATGGGCAGCCTGGCCAGGCGGCCGGCGAACTTTGACGTGTCGACGCCGCCAAAGACGACGATGCCCTGCTTCTCGTCCTTGCCGCCGAGCGCGACGGAGAAGGCCTTTGTCTTTGTGATGTTCTGGTCGCGCAGCTGGTCGACAAAGTTCTTGTACTTGATGGTCTGGCCGAAGCCGTGGCCGATGCCCAGGATGCCGGCGTTCTGCTGCTCGCTCGACGTGGCGATGCCGAACTGCGTGTTGGTGACCTGCATGTTGGTGCCCGGGATGCCGATCGTGTCGGTCACGTACGAGATGTTTGCCGAGCCGATGCCGTAGCGCAGCTGGTTGGTCGTGCCGAGCTGCCGGCCCGTCGTCGACTTGGCCGGGTCGTAGCTGCCGCCCGTCTGGCAGAAGGCGCGCTCGCCGGCGGCCAGCACGCTGCACGTCGGGTTGATCCAGAGCTCGAACGAGCCCGTGTCGAGGTGCACGAGCGCCTCCTGGGGCGGCGTGCCGAAGCTCAGGCGTGTGTAGTAGCCCACATCGAAGCGCTGGCTGAAGGGAACCTGCACGGCGCGCCGGCTCGGGCTGCCGTGCTGCTCCTTGTTGCGGTGGAAGATGGGCATGTGCACGCAGCCGGCGTCGTGCGGCTGCTCTTCGGTGGGCGGCGGCGGGAACGCATCCTGGGCGGCTACCGGCGGGGCGAGGAGTATCGGGGCGGTCGCCGCAAGGAGCCAGAGGAGCTCGCGGAGGCGTTGAAGTGCCATCGAGAGGCACTCGACGGATGAGGGGGGTTGGAGGAGGGTGGAAAGGGGGGCCGCTACCTCGAGGTCCGCCTCATTGGTCCGGAATACGAAGCAGGAAATCCCAGCGAGATGCAACACGTGTCGGGGGAAACGGTGCCGGACAGGAACGAGCGTCTTTGGGCGGGCGGTGATATCGTCGGGTCAGGAAGAGGTCGTCGCTCGATATCGTCGCTCGATATCGTCGATGCCGGGTCCGGTCTGGCCTCGTGTTCCCCCACTGCTCCAATTGGCCAGCAAGGAAGCAATATTCTACGAGAAGTAAAAAAAGGAAAGAAATGGGCTATTACAAAAAAAAAAAAGAAGAAAAAAAGAAAGAAAGAAGAAGGCAAACAACGGGCAGCAATGTCCAGCAGCAAACAATGGAAGCCTGCGCAGCCAGCCCCGGAGAATAGAAGGTAATGTATGGAAACGATGGACTGGGTGAGCAGGACCGAGAAAGAAGGAAAAGAAAATACCCCCAAACAACAAGGCAAGAATGAGGCACCTCGCACAGCACTGGGCTCGATCGGAATGACCAGGAGCAGGAATAGGAACAGAAACAAATTAGGTGAACGGGAAAAAACGAGGTGGTCCAGGCGCTGCGGAGGGCAGGCAGGCGGAGGGCAGGCGGGAGCCAGCAGCTGGCGGCCCGAAACAAGGCGAGACAGTTCCAAGCGCGGCCATTGTGCGCATGGGAGACAGGGGGCCCCGGCAGGGCCTGCTTGAGCCGCCAACCCGCTAAGGCGTCTCAGCTTGACAAGCGGTCAGGCACGTCGCCCCGTGGCCACCGCAGCGGGGCTCAAGGGCACCCCGGCGAGGGGCGCAGCGATTGGGTGGGCGAAAATAAAGTCTATCGGGAGCTGGATCTTGATGGGGGCTGCGCGCCGCCGTGTGCGTCTCTGGAGGTGGGTGCGCCGTGCTTGCGTTCGCTGCTCCGTTGGGGATGCCAAGGGCGCCGCCGATCGCGGTTCGCCGTCGGCAGAGCCTGCGCAAGACTGTGTGTGTGTGTGCTGTGCCTGGAGGGGCGGGAAAAGGAAACAAACACGGAAACGCCGCCGGGCACAGGGCCAGCCAGGGCACGCCGGCGCGCGGGCGCATGGCAGGGCAGGGCGCAGCGCGGGAGGGATTGCTGGCGATGTCGAAATGCCTGCTTTTTGCTTGACTGCCTCGCCGCCCGCACTCCACCGAACCCCTATTTCCCGCTGGCCACGTACGATGTGCGCGGGCGGGCACGTCAGCAGCTTGGCGGAGCGGGCGCCCTCGCCTTGTGCTGTTGGCAGTCGGCATCAGCGGTGCGGCCCCAGGGAGGGCCGCCTTTGACGCAGCATCTGCGACACGGATGCAAGCGGGGACGCGCTGCCGATCAAACGACTTTTTCTTTCTGCCCAGGGGTCTGGCGGGGGTCTGGCCAATCACCCGGCCCGTTTCTGCCCGGCCCTGCACCTCTGCCCCGCCGCCATTGGCCAATTGCGCGGCCACCCATCGCCCTTTCACCGCCTTGGCACCGTCAATCTGGGGAGGAGCGCTCTATCCCCCCGCTGGGCCCTGGCTGCAGCTTCCCTATCGGTCGCGAGCTGAAGTCGACCGACAGCTCGAAGCTCGAGCCCTCCTCTGCTGCAATCGCCCGAACTTGGCTGCGATGGCGACATATATCGCCCGCAAGCCAAGCTTCCAGGCTCTGCCAGCCGCCGCGCTCGATCTTTTGTGCCGCTTTGGGACCCGACAAGCGGCTGCGTTTCTGGGCCTTTTGCTACCCAAGCCCGCCCTCGAAACTTCATCTAATCGTCGCCCGCCCGAGCACAACCTCAGCCTCACCGGGCTGTTTTGTCCGTCGGGATGACAGTCTTGCCCCTTGATGCCCTTCCTCCACGCTGCCGAGCGCCTCTTCGAACTCTCGTCGAACCCCCATTCACTGCCGACCAAGGGTCGCGCCAGCTTGGCGTCCACAAGCCGCCCAGCTGAGAGCCCAGCGCCTCGACAACCGCGACTCCCGCGCAGCCTTGGCGTGCATAGCACCGCTTTGCTCCCCTGCAGCAGGCCTCGCCGCGTCCGGGCTGCTGACGATGCTGACAACCACGCCGCCCACGATGTCGCCAAGCCCGCCATGTCGACCTGGTTTAGCACTATGTGGACGTGCGCGCGCCGGCAGCCCCTTCTCCTACCCAATAAGTGATTATATGACGGCTGTGGTCGACCGCTTCGGTCGCGTCCAGCCTGCGCACCATACACTTCTTGCGGGTCCTACCACAGCCACGACAAAACCCGCTGTCGTCCGGTGGCATCCCTGGTGGCGCTGTCTGTGGCACCATAATGGTTCCCGGCAGGGCGTCAGGGTCTGCCAAGTGTCTCGTGGCTGAACACGGCCCGGTACGCGGTCAGGGCGCCGTCTGCAGCCGCATCCGGGCGTGTGGCCTTGATTTGTGCACATGCCTCGTCGTCGGGCTTAGAAATTGATCACGGCAGCGATGCAACGACCTCGCGAACCAGTATGGCATCTGGGTGGGTCCGCGTCGCGACGTGGATGGTGCCCTGGACGAGCTTAAGGGAGGCTCTGGCCGGCTGTAGGTTTTCCTTCATAGTAGTAGGCAGGCCTTCTGGGGG
>PYSQ01000275.1:0-42609 GCA_003049435.1 Nakataea oryzae
GGCCGAGGGCGCGCATGGCCGGGTAGCCGGCCATGACGTCGACGCCGCGCACGACGAGGGAGGAGACCTTGATGCCGGGCCCGGCGTCGGCGTCGGAGCCGTCGTCGACCTTGAGCACGGCCGTCGAGTTGGTCGCCTCGTCGCAGTACATGCCGGCGTGGGCGCGGCGGGCCTGGTCCCTGCCCGCCTGCTCGAGCGCCGGCAGCAGCAGCCTGACGGCGGCGGCCTGGATCAGGGGCACGGCCGTCGACATGCCCTGCTCGGCCGCGTCCCCGCCGAGCATGACGGTCAGGGCGAGGCCGTAGTCGGGCACCATGGCGAGGGTGGAGCGGAGCGGTAGTTGAACAGATCGCCGCCCTTGGTGATGATCTCGACCAGGCGCTGGTCGCGCGTCACGTTGGCGGCGCGGAAGATCTCCCAGGGCGCACCCAGCTGCGTGCCCAGCGAGGCCGTGTTGGTCATTGGCTTGAGCCGCTTGCGCGTCGCGGCCGGGGAGAGGATCTTGTGGGACAGGACGGCGTCGGCAAACTTGAGCATGTCATTTGGGGTCGAGTAGAATCCGCCAGCACTGTGCTCGTGTGTAAGACCGCATTAGCCATATTGTCCCGCATCAAACACGGCAGAGAGAAGTTGGAACATGAGATTGCTGTGAGGGCCTTGATACTTACGCGGTCTCAAAGCCAATATCAGTACTCCACCAAGTGTCGTTCACGGGAATGACGCCCCTGGATTCGGCTGGCTTTTTCGCACCCGTGTCTTTCATTCCCAGGGGCTGCAGGACTTTCTCGCTGAAGAAATCGGGATAGCTCTTCTTCGCAAGCCGCTCGACGACAAAGCTCAGCAGTGGGCTGCCAATGTTGGAGTAGGCCGGAGCCGAAAAGGGGCCAAAGACGGGCGCACGCCTGCCGTATCCCTTGAAAAAGTCTGTCCTTTTTGCGTTAGAAATAATGGCCATAGGGCAGCAAACAGTGAGAAAAACAAGACTGTCACGTACCTTGCTCCGTGCAGGGTCTGGTTCCCGGAATGCAGGCGCAGCAGGGCTCTGTGATGTTCTGCTTGTGGGGCAGACCTCGCCGGGCGGCGTCGAAGCCTGGAAAGCTGGCAAAGTCGATGGTGTCTTGGCAAATTTGGGGTATGCGTTAGCAGATGTCTCTCGCCTTTTTCCCATTTCTAGGATCAGAGCAAACTCACAGTCGGCACTAATCCCTGCGAGATGAGAGGCAAGAGCTCCGAGGGTGTTCTCGTCCCACTCAACCTGGCCGAGGGCATCTTTGACCGTCGCATCCTCGTTGAAGGCCCTGAGTTCCGGAATGTATTTCGTTATCTTTTCGTCGAGACTGACGCCGTCCAACTTCAGCAGTGCCAAGACGGGGAAAATCTTGGAGATGCTGCCGAGACGGTATATCGAGTTTGCATCCACCTTTTGCACGCCGCGGGCGTCGAGAGATCGCGGGGTGTGATGGTGTTCAAACAGCGGACCGCCCTCGTAGATGGACTTGACAGCAACCGACACGGCGGTTTTGTTGAGTCCGCCTACGATCTGCTCGACGGTGCCTTTGAGTCTCTCCAAGGCCTCCTTCACAGCGGGATGTGCCGCGGGCTGTGTCGGGGCAGGCAGGACAGCGCCAAAGATCGGGCAAAGGCCATCGACCGCAGCCATGGCCTCTGGCACGAGGAGGCCCGGACCCAGGAGCACAAGGAAGCTTGGTCGTTGCATTTAGGCTAGACCAAGATGTTGATGAAGGCTCTCTTGTACGAATCTATTGGTCGAGTGGTCGGTTGACAAGGCCCGATGCCGCTCGGTCGGGATGGAAATTCACCAGAGATGCCAACACGCGCTTTATATCTCATCATCATGTCCTTCATCTAGCCAAGGAAAAGACTGCGCTGCGTTCATGGAGGATCTCATGATCGACATTGAAGGATCCTCCTTGACGCCAGAACCATGGCTCGCTGTCTGTTGGGCCAGCCGCCGGGCAGCGCGCCCCGTGAAGCTGCGTCCTCGGGACAGGGCGGAGACTGCAAAAGGCGGTGCCAACACAGACATCAACGAATCACGCATCTGAGCCGCAACCAGAGGGACAGGGGCAAATTCCCTCGGAATGCCTGGCGAAGGATTCTGTGACGTCTGTTCTCGGTCCAGCTTTCATGCTTGTTCGGACTCCAAGGCTCGGCACTCGGACTCTAGAGATTTGCGACTAGGAAAGCACCCAGGGCCCCTCTGGCCGCGCGCCTGAACTTGCAAAATTGCAGACGGCCTGAAGCTCAGCAAACGTCGGGTAGCCACACGTCCGCTAGGGCGGCTCCGCCACGACAAGCGTGCGGCCGCAGGCCAGGGCTGATTGTCGCCATGGTCGCCATGGCAGGTGGGGTTGAGCAAGGAAAAGCTTGCGGATTGATGTTTGTTGGGGATGGCTGGCATCTTGGCCGAATGTTCGGAACTGCTAGCCGAGGAGCCGAGCCGTGTGCAGCGATGGCGATGGCCGTGTGCGGGTGCTGCACGGTATAAATTGTTGAAGCAATAATAGGCATCAACGAACGTTGTTCGTCTGTTCTAGACTGCGGTCGTCCAGGCCTCCTCGATCGCATGTAGAAGAGACATGCACGAACCATGGGGATCATTACTGCATCACGTGACAGACACAGTTGGTGCACAGTAAAGCACAGTGAGTGAGTGCCCCTTTGGTCCTGTGGCCGGGCGGGGAAACTGCCTGCAACAGCTGGCGGCTGCTCCTGCCCGCGGCCAAGACTCCCGACTACCGCTTAGAGCAGGTCCCAGTCGACAGACAAAAGACCGTCGTTGGAAGGAAAATCGCATGCAATCTGATAAGGCGTCGCTCAGCTGCAAACACCGCCGCCGCATCGAGCCAGGCCAAAGGCTCGGCTCGTCTCTACTGCAACCCTCCAAGCCCCAGCCAGGGCGAATCACCGCCCATAAAACGGCCTCTCAAGTGCTCTGGGCCAGCGCCTGAGTGCCGAAGCCACCTTCCTGATCAGGCAAGTCGCAGGGGTCTTGGCAGGCCAACCCCCGCTGGCGCGGGAGCAGCGTAACGCCACTGGCAACGGACGCAAAGGCCAGAGCTTCCCCGCGGACCCTGCCTCGACCTGCCAGTAGATGCCGACAAAGACCGCGGCCAACACGATGCAATCATGAACAGCCAGGTCCCGCGCCCTGTCCCCGCGATCGCGCGGCGCGTATGCCCATGTTCCTGGCCCCCCGCGCTGCCACCTGCCACTTTAGATCTCGAGTCCGGCCCTTTCGATACTGCGATGCCACCCTCTGCGCGCTTCCGCCCACGTAGCGCACGCCATCGCTCCACCGATAGTCTGCGTCCGGGGAGGCTGCGGGCTGGCCAGAGAGCATGCCCAGACGACCTTGGCAAGCAAGACACGCAGCTGGCTTCTTGCCTCGCCGCCCGAGTCCTGTGTATATAAGCCCGCCCTGCTTCGCTCCCTTTCCCCAGCGACAGCCTTTTGCCATCCACCGTCCCTCCCCTCGCCCCGCATCACGGCCTGGCATCACAGCTGAGCCCGACTTGTACCCGTCCCTGCTTCGGAGAACTCGCAGTCCACAGACACCATGAGGACCTCTGTGGTATCCACCGTGCTGCTCGCCCTCGGGCTGGCCGACGCCGTCGCCGTCGTATCGGAGCCGGCGAAGGTGGACTACACCGGCTTCCGCGGCCTCCGCGTGACCCTCAACGACCACACCCCCGAGGTCGAGGATAAGCTGACGGAGCTTGTTGCCCACATCCTCAACCCGGGCGCCAAGGTGCTGGACGTGGTTGTCGACCCCGCCAAAGTCGACGCGGTCACCAGCTTCGCTGCGACCGCCGAGGTCATTATTGATGACGTCGGTGCCCTCTTGGCCGAGGAGGAGCACGCTGCGCCCCTTGCTACCCGTGCGGGTATGTGGAGCCTGGCTATTGGTGTTGACGACTTGGTGTGACAGACAATATCGAATGGGCATACTGACTAACTTGTGGCATGGCTCCCAACAACAGTCCCCAGCGAGTCCTGGTTCACTGCGTACCACGCCTACAACGACCACCTGCAGTTCCTCCGGGATCTGCAGGCCGGCTTCACCTCCAACTCGGCCATCGTGACGGTCGGCACGTCGGTCCAGGGAAGGACCCTCACCGGAATTCATATCTGGGGTAGCGGCGGCAGGGGCTCCAAGCCCGCCATTGTCATCCACGGCAATGTCCATGCTCGCGAGTGGATCACGTCCATGGTATGTGGATATATGGGAGGAAGGCCCGGAACCGTAACCAGAGCCCTAGTCAAGATGGCTGACTGACCTTGTCGACCTTCTCTGCAGACCACCGAGTACTTTGCTTGGCAGCTTCTGACCAAGTACAGCAGCGATGCGGCTGTCAAGGCGCTGGTTGACAAGTTCGACTTCTACATTACGCCCATCGTCAACCCTGACGGTATGGACTACCAGCCAGCCGTGACTTCGGTTTTTACACATTTCATCTGCTTATGCTGACCACCTGAAACGCATGCAGGCTTCGTGTACTCGCAGACCAACGACCGTCTCTGGCGCAAGAACCGTCAGACCGTCAGCGGATCCAACTGCTACGGCCGGGACATCAACAGGAACTGGCCCTACAAGTGGGAGCTTACGGGCGGTGCTTCGACCAGCCCCTGCTCCGAGACCTACAAGGGTCTGGCTGCCAGCGATGCCCCCGAGACCAAGGGCCTGGTGGCTCAGGCTCAGGCTCTTCAGAGCGACCGCGGAATCCGACTCTACCTCGACATTCACAGCTACGGCCAGTACATTCTTTGGCGTACGTCGTGTCCTTTGTCTTCCCTTCTCGCTTCCATCTGGTGCCCGGCTAACCTAACGACCTACCCATGCAGCCTACGGCCACGACTGCAACCTCGTCGACCCGGCCGAGGCGACGTGGCGGGCACAGGCGCAGCTCGCGCAGACGGCCATCCGCGGCGTGTCGGGCACCAGCTACACCATCGGCAACTCGTGCCGCGCGCTGTACAAGACGACGGGAGACAGCACCGGCTGGTTCGCCGGCGCGGCCGGCGCGGGCAGCGCCTTCACCTACGAGCTCCGCGACACGGGCCGCAACGGCTTCACGCTGCCCGCCAACCAGATCCAGCCCACCGTCCGCGAGACCTGGGCCGGCGTCGTGGCCATGCTGCAGAGCGTCTAAGCGGCGCAAGGCCGTTGTGCTGGTGCGGCGTCTGCTGCTTGAGGGCACTTAATGGGAACGAGGGGTTTGGTTGGATGAGGGGCGTGCTTCTGATGAGTGTGTACATATTCGTAAATAGCTAGTGATGTGAGGGTGGCTAGCCTATTGGCCACCCGCCATGGTATATGAACAATGGGATGGATGTATATGAACCCCTTATTTTGGAAATGTCTGCTTGATGTGAGTGGTTTTCTTTTGGTCCAAATCTGCCAAAGCTGTGAACAGCTCAGCACTGGCCGGCAGCGGCTCTCAGCCGCTGAAAAGGGGCTTCTTGGTCACAGCGGAGTACTACGACTGCAAGTCGGGGATATTGATGCTATGGTGGTTTGCAGCAAAATCCAACGTTGATGGCGTGCTGGTTCCAAGAACTCGTGCATTTCTAGTAGCATTCATGCTATCCTCATGGATATGGAGATTGCTATTGGTGATTTCGTCTATGAGATTGTCTACCGCTTCGTGCGGCTGGGCTGGCCGGAGAAGCTTACTTGATTGAGGCTCGGTGGGCGTGGGGGTTCTTGGACGCTGTTCCTGATTCAAAAGCCAGGAGGGGGGGCAAAACCACCGCCCGCAGGTGAAAAAAAAAAGGCAGCGGCAGTCGTGATGGTCGGGTCAGATCGCGTCATCGGCAAAAGTGGAAATCTTGACAAACATTTTCCACTGGACTCCGCAACGAGCCAACCGCGAAGCCCGCCACGCTGGGCCCAAGATTGGCCATTCCACCCGGGACGGCAACCCGACGTCTGGCCTGAGCCTGTTCGGCCTTTTTTTTTTTTTCTTTTCCTTCTGCGCAGCGCCGAGCAAAGTGGCGACATTTCGACATCTCCACCATGCTGCGTCCGTCGGTCGAGACTCGCAGCCTCAAGGTAGCACTTGGGAGAGCCCCTTGCATTCTGATGCGCGCACGCATCCCGTCATGGCTCCCTGACTTGGGTGTCCACTCGTTAAGATTTTTCGGGTTGTGACGCCCGTGCCAACACGTCCCACCTCGTCTCCCATGGCGTGAACTCGCCGGGCAAGACGTGATCTGTGGCTTTTTCTTGGCGGGTCTACGCTGAGCTGCATGCCTATTGTGTCACGGATCCAGAGAGATGCTCGATGCCCCCTTGGAAGCCTTGCCCCTGCCCTGCCGCTTGTTATATATGGCAGCCTCCAGTTTCTGCACACGTCCCCGACGCCTTCTCTCCTCTCAGCCCCGACTCCCGGTTCGCTGTTCGGCAGTAAAAGTTACCCAAGGTTCCCGATCTTTACGGATCGTCGCCATCCCCAGGCCAAGCCGCCACGACCATCTCTGCTCGCTGCCTGCAAAGCTTCAGCTTTGCAGTTGCGGCCATCAGCACAATGACCGAAGCCCACAGCGGCCCGCTCGCAGGCGGTTCGTCCGACATCAAGAAGGATGGCAAGCCTGTCGCGACAAGAGAGGCTGATGTTGGCGTCGGTGAGTTTGTCTTGTGCACTCTCCCCGAAATTTGTCTTCTCTCCCATGGCCGCGTTCGCTAACCTCTTATCCTCTCGCCTAAACAGGCCACCTCGAGCAGGCACGCGAGCAAAAGAGGCAGATCGGCATCCTGACGGCCATCTTCCTCATCCTTAACCGCATCGTCGGCACCGGGATTTTCGCAACGCCTGGCGGTATCCTCGTCTCTACCGGCAGCGTAGGGCTTTCCCTGTTCATCTGGGTTGCCGGCATGCTCATCGCCCTGGCCGGCACGGCCGTTTATATTGAATGGGGCACGGCCATCCCCAAGAATGGCGGCGAGAAGAACTACCTCGAGTACGTCTTCCGCCGCCCGCGCTTCCTGGTGACGGCCATGTACGCCGGCTACGTCGTCCTCCTCGGCTGGGCCAGCGGCAACTCGATCGTGTTTGGCGAGTACATCCTGCACGCCGCCGACGTCGAGATCGGCCGCTGGAACCAGCGCGGCGTCGGCCTCGTCTGCATCACCGCCGCCTTCCTGATCCATGGCCTGGCCCTGCGCTGGGGCATGCGCCTGCAGAACCTCCTGGGCATGATCAAGCTGGCCATCATGTTCATCATCATAATCTGCGGTTTCGTCGCCCTGGGCGGCCACCTGAAGCTGCCCGAGGACAAGCGGCCGCGCAACTTTGAGAACGCCTTCGAGGGCACCACCAACAGCGCCTACGGCGTTGTCACGGCCCTCTACAACGTCATCTGGTCCTACATCGGCTACAGCAACGCAAACTACGCCCTCAGCGAGACCCGCAACCCCGTGCGCACTCTCAAGATCGCCGCCCCCGCCGCCATCGTGTCCATCTCGATCATCTACATGCTCATCAACATCGCCTACTTTGCCGCCGTGCCCCGGCAGGAGATCCTCGACGGCGGCCGCCTCGTCGCCGCCTCGCTCTTCCGCAACGTCATGGGCGGCTCCGCCGAGCGCGTGCTGTCCGTCTTCGTCGCCCTCTCAGCCTTTGGCAACGTCCTGAGCGTCATCTTCTCCCAGGGCCGCCTGGTGCAGGAGCTCGGGCGCGAGGGCATCCTGCCCCTGTCGCGCTTCTGGGCCAGCAACCGGCCCTTCAACGCACCCCTGGCCGGCCTCTTTTGGCACTGGCTCATCTGCGTCGTCACCATGCTGGCCCCGCCCCCCGGAGACGCCTACAACTTCATCGCCAACCTCATCACGTACCCGCTGTCCGTCATCAACGTCTTCGTCTCGGCCGCCCTGGCGTACCTGTACCTCAACAGGGCCGCATGGGACTGGAGCCCGCCCTACAGCGCGTCCCTGCCCGTCATCGTCTTCTTCCTGCTCAGCAACGTCTTCCTGGTCCTCGCGCCCTTTGTACCGCCCGAGGACGGCGTCAGCATCTACAAGGAGCTGCCGTACTGGCTGCACTGCGTCGTCGGCATCATCATCCTGATGGCCGGCGCCTTCTACTGGGTGTTTTGGGCCGTCATCCTGCCCAAGATTGGCAAGTACGAGCTCGTCAGGGAGGTGCAGATCGACGAGATCGACGGCTGGGAGAGGAACGTCTTCAGGAGGAGGCCGCTGGTCGACACCGACGACGAAGGCAACGCGCCCTTGCCCAAGTGAGCCCGATCCGAGCGTGATCGCTCATGACTTGACTTTTTTGTATCAACTACAATAATGCGCGCGCCATCGGCGTGCTGGAAACGAGATACCCCACTGTGCTTCATGCACGCTGTACATAGCTATTAATAGAAATTTCAACGCTTCAACGCCATCATCCGTGCCGTCTGCGCCCCTGCGCGATCCTAACTCGCAGTCTCAGGCGGACCCTCCCTGGAAGGAGGGGTGTACATGTTGACCACCGAATCCGGGTTGTTCTTTACGACCATGAAATTGAAGGCTTCGCCAAACAAATCAGCAGTCCCGAGCTCGCGGAACCCGAGGCTTGCATACAGCGGCTTTCCCGCCCGCGATGCGCAAAGGAAGACGTCCTTTTGTTCGGGCGCCGCCATCTCGAGTCCCCACTGAACCAGCTTCTTGCCGGCTCCCTTGCGCTGATGGTTTGGATCCACCGCGATTATCTCGAGTTCTGTGGATTTGCACAATGTTAGCTTAGGAAAGGTTGCAATTCTTGTAGAAAAGAAGGAAAAAAAACCCTTTCCCAGGCCCCATCTCTAGGCAGAGGACGTGGAATCTCGCCAAAATACGCACCGTACCAGTTCCGCGGCACGTCCTTGCCAAAGATGACGTGCTCCCCCTCGAGCAATTGCTGGCGCAGCTTCATCATGGCCTCGCGGTCGAGCTCGGGCGGGAACGTTTCGCCCAACTTCGCGAGCGCGTCGTCGCTGGCGCCGACGGTGGCGCCAAAGTTGCCCACGGCCCCGGGGAGCGACCACCACGCGTACCCGACCACGACTTCGCCCCCGTCGGGCCCATCCTCCTCCTCCTCCTCCTCGGCCCCGCCCCGCTCGACCGCGACCATGATGACGGAGCCCGCGTCGCGCAGCCGGCCCGACTTGCGCGCCGCGCGCCAGGCCTCCTGGGCGTCGTGGCCCGGGCGCTGCAGGTGCGGCGGGAAGAGGGCGGCTATCATGCCTCCGGACGTAGAATTAAAGGCGTCGCAGCCGATGCGGGCGATAGCCGGCACGTCGGCCTCGGTGGCGCGGCGGAGGGTGATTGTCATGTTGACGCTTGTGCTGTCAAAGAAGGTCAGGGGGGGTTTGTTTGGAAGTATGGAACTAACCACCGCAAAAAGCTTCAGTCGAGTGTCGGACCTTTTGAAGTATGTTGAAAGACGTATTATCGGCATCCCAGATTTGAGTCACTCGCCGAGCAGGTGTCAGCCATGTCGCATTCAAGGCCAGCCATCTTGCATCGGAGCTCCATATTAAACATGCTCGCATGATGTGAAAGCGTGCGGGGACATGCGCGCCCCCTACAAACCCAAGAATGGAAAAAACAAAGACATGAAATAGCTCCAAAAGTCGCCGGCAACAGGACAAGGGATGGGCGCGATATTCACAACCAGCATAAAACTTATAGCTGGCCTCTCTGTAGAGGAGGGGCAAAAAGAACGTCTCCCCTCCCAGAATCGAACTAGGGACCTTTCGATAACAATTTGACAATTACAGTCGAACGTGATAAACCAACTACACCAAGGGGAGAAATCGGTTTCTGTGGAAACGGGCCTTGAAAATGGGGATTATAATGGGGATGATGATACGCAGAAAAGTGCGGCGAAAAAAGAGAAGGAAAAAAGTCATGGTGTGGACATGCACAAAAAGAATCAAGTCAGATCCAGACGATAAACAATATCTGGGATGCAAAAGAAAGTGTTGGTAGTTGCGTGTGCCCGGACTCGAACCGGGAGCCCATCGATGGCAACGATGGATTTTACCCTTAAACCACACACGCTTGTTATTTTTGATGCTGACCCACCGCCCATGCTGCAATCATATCGCGAGCAGCTCCTCTGCTTCCTTGTTCATGTACAAACCTGGCCATGCATACCACCATCCATACCAGGAGCGAAGGATTGACCGAGCCTCCAATAGCCATCTAAAGGCACGTTGTATCACGCCAGGGGCTAGGCCGCCATTTAGCCTCTGACGGCTTGGCTGTCAGGATGGATTTGTTTCCTCGCTCCTTCTTCGAATCCCAAGCGGCTGCGCGCGAGTCCATCGATTGAGGTTGCACAACGCACGATCAAATTTGGCGAAGTCGAGAATTTACTGTCTAACGCGTAGCAGAGACAGTCGACATGTCGCATCGCCAAGAGGCGGGAGCGGCAGTGGTTGCCGCAGGGAACTCGGAGCGCCGTCGCCGACAAAATGCGGCCGCTCAGCGAAACTACCGTAGGCCCCCAAGGCTTGCTTGCCCACGTTGTGCGCGAGAACCCAGCTGACGCCTCGCGTTTTATTGCGACTTCCAGGCGCAAAGCAGAAACAACGGGTTCAGAGGCTGGAAAGGCTCATCGCCGTGGCACTGGCCGACGGTGGCGTCCAGCCCAACCCGTCGTTGGATTTGTCGTCCACTTATACGGGGCCAGAGCAATTGGAGAAGACCGGGGGAGGAGAACAGCAGCCGTCGGCCATGGCCCTTGACCTTTACCGTGGCGGGGAGGCCACCACGCTGGACTCCAGCCTGACCGTGCTCGACTTCCTGGACTTTCTGCGCCACTGCACCCCTCGCGAGATCGAGACGTGCGGCATAATCTTGGAGCGCGAGGGTTTCGGCCCCAGCGACGTGATCAAGTTCGGCCTGATCAGCATGGGCTACACGCTTGATCCGGCCCTGTTCAGCATGGCCCGGACGATGCCCTTCCGGCCCTGGCTGCAGCTGCTGCGCAGGAGCGTGGGCGCCAACTTTGACTTCCGCCGCGCCTCCTGGTCGGGCTTCAAGCTGCTGTCCACCTTCTCCGTGCCCGCCACTCTCTCTCCGGCTTACACCATCACCCACTGTCCAGACCCGATGCCCGACTTGTATTCCCTTGCCACCCTCGCGTCCATCGAGCCGCGCATCCCCTGCCCAGCCCTGTCCCTGTCCGCAAACATCACCATGACCCGCATCACCGTCGCGGCCGCCATGACGGCCAACGCGGCGCACCTGTCCATCAGCCCCCTGGCCGTGCTGGATGACGAGAGCATTTCGCCCTTCTACGGCGCCAGCCCCGCCAGCCTCCCACAGCACATTTCTCCGGACCTGATGCCCACTCCCGCGCAGCTCTTCGTCCCGCACCACCCTTGCTTCGACCTGATACCCTGGCCAGAGTTCCGGGAGCTGGCCCTGCGCGCCGTCTCTGCGGACCCGCCCGTTTTCGACGAGGAGGACCTGTGCCTCGACGTCCTCAATGACGGCCTCCTTTGCTGGGGCGGCACCGCCGCCGGTGGCGCTTCGTCACTGCACGGCCGCGGCCAAGGCAGCCCCTGGGACGGCCGCAGCTGGGAGGCCGCGCCATGGTTTCTGGCAAAATACGCGGTGATAACGGGCGGGCCCCGCGGGGAGATGTGGAGGAACAGCGAGTGGTGGCGGGCGATCCGCGGAGAGGGGATTTAGTGAATTATGATTGCGCGTCCTGTCCAACTGCGCCTTCAACTGATGATTACTAGCTGTCCAGCAAGAAGTGCTGCCAGTGAGATCATGAATGTCAAGCATATGGGTTGACCTGCTCCTCACACCAATTCCAATATCTCCTCGCGCTGTCCCCATCCAGCAGGTCCTTTCGCAAATTCTTTGTGTTGAGTCGGCCGAATGAGGCAACTATCGTCATGTTAGCAGTGATCATCTCGAACACGCAAGTCCATCTAGTGGGGAATGGGATTTTGTACTCCATGCTCCATTTTGCTCATGCGTGATGCTCTTGTCAAGGCCTGCGAAGAGTTCTGTGCTAGCTCCGTCTTCAGGCCTTCCCATGAAAGGTGACTAAGATGGTGCAAAGAATCAGTAAATAGCAAAAGATGGAACGCACTAAGGAGGGGGTCACAAAAACGCACGAGAAGTACATGAGCAGCCTTCGGGATGTGCTGACCAATATCCGACTTGATCAATCCGGGTTCCAAAGCCTATCGCTTGCGAAAAATAGTCAGCCTTGTAAGGAAGTGGTTCTCGTCTTCTCAGCAATTATCGCCGAGTTTTATGGAAACTCACCACACTGATGACACCGTCCCCAGACTCCCTGCTTTGTCTCGCCAGCTCGATGGCGTGAAAGATGTTCCCTGCCTTGCTCCTGAAGTACTTTCTGAAGGCGCCCTCGTCCGTGACCCGGTAGTCGATATTGCTGAAGTCGATGGGCGGCGCGGGAGCCGACTGTGCTCCTCCGGACGAAACCCAAACAACGCGAGTGGCGCAGCGAGCAGCCTGATCGCCACCCGCCGCCGCTGCGGTGGACACCATCAGTGGGTATAGGAGCTTCGTGAAGAGAAACGGCCCCAGATTGTTAGTCCCCTGCTGCAGCTCGTAGCCCTGGGCTGTCGTGGACCCCTGAGGTGTCGCCATGACTCCCGCGTTGTTCCATAACACGTCGAGCCGGGATTCCTTGGACAGAAATCTCTGCGCCGAGCTCTTGATAGTCGACAGATCCGCAAGGTCAAGATGGAGGAACTCCAGGCGCCCGGAGGAATGCGGATATTTGGCGTGAATCTCGTCGATGGCGGCCCGAGACTTGGTTTCCGAGCGGGTGGCCATGTAGACAACAGCATTCTTGCCATACAATATGGCCGCAACAGTCTTGCCGATTCCTCCAGAGCTTCCAGTGACGATGTACACCTGATACACTATATTGTTAACTGGATATTCTAGGACTCCGGCTGGCTGCGTTTGGTGACTTGCCTTGCCAGTTTGATCTGGGAGGTTGGCTTCTGTGAGGGTAGGCTTGGGCGGGAACAGCATCCGCATCTTGTCACACACGGACTCCATTGCGAATAATAATCAGAGGTCAGGAAAGTGGTGTAGAATGGGAGATTTCCGAGTTGAATAGGTTATATGTGACGGGGATTCGAGGAGGAAGAATGCTCTGGAGAAGCAACAAAACATGTGCATGATCCATGGCACCATGGGGGCACTTTATACTTGGAGGGCTCCTTGAACAGCGATATGATAGACGGCCTCGCGCCCTCGCACTCTCCGACTCCCTATTGTCAGTTATCGTGGCGTTGGGGCTTAGCAGGATGCGAAGACCGCTGCGCAGAATGCACTCAACGTCAGCATGTGGGGTCATGCAGGCAACGTCAGCAAATCCACCACTGCCATTGGCTGCAGACTGGACGACAATGCGCTGGCTAAACTGTCACCAGTGGAGCTGCATGTGTCCCCAAGACGCCCAGCACGACCTTGATATTAAGGTTAATCGTAGTGCTCGGGTTGGCCAACGCGGCTATGCAGGTCAGGTAACGCGCCCTTTGGTGGAATCCAACTCCGACGCGTGCATCCGCAGGGGTCGGACCACGGGATTCACCCCGTGAGCCTGGACCTCGCATTGTCGGATCCACACGATCAGATAAACAGGCACAACAACCCAGTCCTCTCTTGTGGTCTTCCCTTTGGAAATTGGACCACAATAAAATGATTTACATGTCCACTACGATCACTGTTCTCACCATAAGAAGATCGCCAACACCAGGAGTTCATATTTCCACCAAGACCTCTTTTATTCCAAATTAAATCCGCTCCGCCGGCTGCGTTAACCCCTTACCGCTGCGGACCAAGCGGATGGCTGCTCTTTCAAGTCTTTGTTTCAACTTCTTCATCCAGTCTATGACAGCTATATGAGCTGCCATGGTGTGTAAACCATAGTAGTGAGCAACGTGCTTTGAAGTTGAGCCCGGTACGCAAGTCCTAAAGGCTTGATAAAATAGTTAGATGCACCTTGGTTTTGCACTCCCAGATTTCTAACGGGCAGAAATTTCGAAGATAGTGTGCTGAACGATCAAGTCCCAGAAATAGTTTCGACAATGTTGGAGAGGACAGATAATTATTCAAAAGAGCTGAGCCCTGATTCCCAGCACTTGACTCCACCCAATTAGGCCGGCAGACCATCAAGGCGCTCTAAGGAAGAGACCCTTGATACTCTTGAAGTAGTGGGTACTAGCTACTGAAATCCCGTGGTTCTCAGTCTTTGGCCATTTCTGGCTTTTCCCGATGCATGTCCTAGGTAAAGGGGCTCAACTTCCCTTCTAGTTTTGCTCCAATGTCGCTCTATGTGTCCTTTTGAACAGTAATTATTCTACAACGAAAATCTCAAGTGACTAGTAATGTGCGCTCAGCGGGCTTTCCGAACCTCCCTTTCGTGTGAAAAGTGTAGCTTGATGCAGGAGCCTTCCTTTCTATCTAATTGTACCGAACCCCAACAGCTGCGCTGTATGAACGTGGCTCCCACCCAAAACCGGGACCTCAAGACTGCTCGTCTTGCAGAGAGCTCTCTGGACTTATTTCTGTTGCGCTGAAAAAAAACGGATCGAAATCCCTATTTCCGCCTCTTACGCTATGTCCGAGGCTCGCGCTATTATATGCAAGCAAGATTGGCAGTCTTGGAGGGATACAAAAATGGATTTCTTTTAGTCATGGTTCCAAACGATGAGCTCTGTGACGTTATGCGTCCAGCGCCAGGGAGACGAAGGTAACAAATAGGGTCTAATATCAGACACCCCCCTTGAAATACAATGTAGAAAATACATGTAGCACACTTGGAGCCGGCCCGAGTACCGCGATGGGATTATGTGATGTGTTAGCGTCAGCAAGGAAGATTCTTTTGTCTGCGTGATAGAAAATATTTCACCGGTTTCGTTAGGTGGCTTACGAATTCGGGATGACATATGCTGGCATGGCGCCTTGGTGCTGGAAATCAGTGGCTAAGCCCCGAGTCTTGATCTGACCTGTTCCCAATTTTTGACCGGTCAGTAGCTGTCAGAGGAGAGATGCTCACGCTGCCTAAATTAGTGCAAGAATTTTCGAGACAGGAGACATCAGTGTGCCAGTCTATGTTAGATCGGACTATCGATGCTCATCCCTCTGCTGGCTATAAATTATCAGCAGGGTCAAGTCGGAGTCCTTTAATCTTGGTTGTATGCATGTAACCATGGCTGCTACCGCTGCTATCTAATATGGGATCGGGTAGCAGCATGTCTGGGCAGCCAAGCGGATATCAATCTCATCTACATTGCACCTGAATCTCGGACATAGACGTCTCGAAAGAGTGGCGGGATGGGGGAACCAAGTACTTGGGTCATCAACCACGTGGATTAAAAGTGAACTGATGTTACGACAAGCCGCTGGACAAACAGGTGGGTGTGATACACTCAGACGCCTAGTCCGGCCCAGCCAGTCGGAATTGCTCATTCGCATCCATCCCGCGGAGGGGATTACGCGAGTTCACGCCACAAATGTAATACCCGGTTCAGCGCCGAATCAAGCGAGTACATCTGTCGTCATCCCGCCCTGGAAATCCAAGGCCGCATCCTCGTTTCTCTCCAGCGGTGCGCCAAGATGATGCCTTTATGGGCATCAATTGCCACCGATACATGCACTATCAGTCACGTCAAGACTGTTTTCGCCAATCAAGAAGCGTGCAGAGTCTATTCCGGATACTAACGGCCTCGCTTAAAAGCTGGAAACATCGTAGGGCGATCGATCAGCAGACTAGCAGACGAAGCTTAGCACCATCATCGGCCTTGGCGGCTATTTGCATTATTACTCCAGCTTGCCGAAGAAGGAAAGCAGTATCGGCTCAGCCCCATGGGTGACGAGCGCTGAAGCCTCGACGCAAGGTTCTTTTCGGCGCTCCAGACCGGTTAGAAGCTTGACCAAATCACCAGGCAGGCCTTGTGTGATTACCAACGCAACTTGGCTCCCTTGTAATGCGTGTACGGTTCTTACTCTCTCCCTCACCACCCAAGATGAGAGAACAACAACTATCGCTCCCCATTCGGTACCATGTGCCCCCGCCACACATCTCTGCATCTGCAATGAGAGCACAAGCCTGCTTGGAACACGAGAAGGATGCCAACTCCAGAAGTCGTCACCATTGCTGATTCTTGGTCTTGCGGCACGGAGGGTCGAAGTGGTGGAAGAACGTGTCTCGCGAATGTGGCGTGGCTGGGTGAATCTGAAGTCTCGGGCGTGGGGGTCAGCATCATGACGGAGCAGAAGAGAAATCGCGGTGGGCGTCTCAAGGAAGGGTTGATGAGGCAAGACTCGTGTATAAAAGGCCGGCTGCTCCTGACAGTGGTGAAGGAAATAATCCATCTCATCAGACTCCCAGAACCAGCACCAAGACAGACCCAAGTCACATCAATCTCGAATCACCCTGATTTCCAACCAGAACCCCTGAAATCATTCAAGATGGTCAAGCTCATCGCTCTTGCTGCTGCCGCTGCCCTCGCGGGTCAGGTCACCGCCCAGATTGGGGAGACGTGCTTCCTGCGTCGCTCCTACTGCGGCTTCCAGCTCCTCAGCGGCCCCGAGGACAGTGAGTTATCCCGGGGCTGTTTCTAAGCATTGACTGCTGCTGCTTCGTATGACTGACATAATAACATAAACGTAGACTTTAAGCTGTGGAAGCAGCGCGTTGATGATGCTCTCCGTGCCGACAACCTCCCGACTGACGGCGAGCACGAGAACAACACTCTCTTCGTCTGCATTGGCCCCACCTCCCTCGGCGTTGCGCAGTACTGCCCTGCCATCCAGACCCGCTGCCAGCCCGCCAACAGCATCGCCTGCGGCGGAGGCACTGGCCAGAACTCTTGCTGCGGCAACTAAACGCACAGAAGCTCCATCATTACCTGTGATGGGAGAGGAGATGAGGCCGCACTCTGCTTGGCGTTCCTGAAGGTAGCCCAGATATATCGTGCCCAAGGATGGACCAGGCGGCTGCGGCGGGAGAGAGGAGAAGCGGAGATGGTGGTAGACTCAAAGCCCAAAGCTATCCTGTATCTAGATCTCACACCCTGGCGAAGCAGGCCTACTCGTTGAGGTCCTGCTTGCCCCACATTCGTTTTACAGTCCTCGGACAAATAAAAATGCTGGCCAGCCTAACATTGATGTACAAACTACTAGTGAACTACAAGTCCACAGGCTGTTTATTTCTTGACATCTTCCTACTTGGCAGCATATCTACGCGCAGCAGACCCTACTCGGGTGCGGCACAAAGTGCTGTCATTAATACATTGAGGTGTTGGTCTCGAAGGTCAAGTATGGATACCGCGCCCTCGGACCCAAGCGAGCAGCCAGCTCTTTTGCTTCTATCTAACTAAAATTCTCACATTTTCTGAAGAGAATGCACTTGCAAAAATTGCCATATTCAGCCGAGCTGGCAACCATACCCTAGCAGACCCCGCAAGGTGTCCATATATCACGGCGGAAAAGAGGACGCACGAATGTACGCGGAGCCGCAGTCATTCACGGATTTCTGGCGGGTGGAGCGAGCCGCCAGAGACGTCTGGTCCGATTTAGTAATTAAAATTACTCCATCCTTGGGGGCGATCCAGCCTGGACCCTGTGCCTGGGACCACGCAAGATCATTGTTCCCCTCGCCGCAGGGCGTCAAACATCACACATGGGAAAATGCTTCTTGTTTTCCCGCCGTCGGCTATGCAAGATCAGGCAAGGATGTGCACAGATGCACCCAAAACCAATGCGGGGGAGCATGCTACACAGGGGTTGTCTGCAAGGTAAAGCTGGGACGGCTAACTTTATGACTTGGTCTGATGATGCTCACGGGCGGTGACGACGGCTAATCCATAACGTCTGGCCTTGTGTCGGGGCAGTGCTCTGGCTCGGGGTGCTCGGGCCGCCTTGTAAATCACGTATCCCCGCGATCGAGGTCGATGGCCGATAATGTTTCACGGGGAGCGTACCAGCATCTCCCCGGCACGTGATCTGCTCTGGATGGGATTATCCAGCTTGGTCGGGCCCCTACGCTTCGTACAGGACTTGGCATGTTTCGACACGAAGCGCAAATGAGGTGTCAAAAAGAAGCACACGGGCCTGGTATGTAGTAGCTTGCGAGCTTGTTGGTCGTTTTATTAATTGGTCAAACCAGTCCGACGATGGGTCAACTTTCCATGGGAGCGGTGTCTCTTCTAGTCCACTGAGACAGCCTCTATACGGCTTTTGACACCTTCAGCCGTGAATCGAGCTCCCAAGGACGTAGCGACACGGAGCCAAGATTACGAGCCCCGCCCACCACGATGAACGCGACGTTGGGAATGGGCGGGATGAGGGGCAGGGAGGCTCGGGAGCTGGGATACAGGCTCAACATGCTCTTCTGGAGCCTTGGCATCCTGTCAGGCTCCGCCATCGGCCTTCGGCTTTACACCAAGACAAACGTGCAGCAGGCCCGGCTGTGGTGGGACGACTGGATAGCGGTCGCCTCATGGGTGAGTGTGTTCTGCTTTGGAAATATGGCGCGCGCAAAGCGCGGCCCTGTAGGTTTCCAGCGCGAGGAACGCTAATGAGCCGCGTCGCCGCGCAGATGCTGATACTGATGCAAAACGTGGCCGCGATATTCGAGATCCGGGACGGCGAGGGGAGGCACGTGTCGACCCTCCGCAGCGAGGAGCTCTCGCGGTTCACCATGTCGGCCGACGTGGCGGCGACCATCGCCATCGTGGTGACGGCGTCGAGCAAGAGCGCCTTCTGCGCCACGCTGCTCAAGGGACTCGGGGTGTGGCCGGACGGCGGGGACGCGGGCCAGCAGGCGACGCGGGACCAGGAGGTGGCGCGCCTCCGGGCGATCCGCGAGACGCGCGCGGCGGCCAACCGGGACGGGCAGGCGACGGTGGGCGTGCTGCGCGGCATCGTCTGGGCCGTCCTGGTGGGCGTCAACCTCGTGTCCATGCTGGCGGGGGTCCTGCTCTGGATCCGGTGCTCGCCCATCGAGAAGGCGTGGCATCCCAATCTGCGCGGCACTTGCTGGGGCCAGAACGCCACCATCATCCCGCCCATGGTGAACACAGGTACGGTACCTTGATCCTCCCTCCTCCCTCCGCCCGCCAACCGGTAAACTCGTTGCCTGCGGGGGTGTCGCCAGGCTGACCCATACCGCCCGCAGCCTTCTCCGGTGCCATGGATGTCGTGCTCTGCATCGTGCCCTTGTACATGCTCCGGAACACGCCGCTCAGACGAGGTGAGCGGGCTGGGGTCATGTTCTGCCTCCTGCTGGGGCTGTTGTGCGTATCTCTCTTTGGCTGCTCGCGCCCCCTGTCGCCGCCAACCGTGCAAACTCTGGCTAACAAGGCATGCATGACTCGCTGCAACACTGCAGCGCCGCGGCGACCGGCTTCCTGAAGACAACAGAGATGCATGTCCTGGCGGGCATCGACGTGACTTGTGCGTACCTACCAAACCAAACCCCCTCCCCTTCCCCCCAGAGACTCCTCCCCCGATGTCTGGCTAGGCACACCTCCTGACCGACCAAAAAAAAACCCCCCGCGCACGCAGACGACATCATGCCCTTGACAATCTGGGGCTCGGCCGAGCCGAACCTGATACTCGTGGCCATCTCGCTCCCCGAGGCGCGGCACCTGATATGGAAGGGCAACAGGTACGACGGCCGGCCGCCGACGCCGCAGGGCATGCGCGACGCCGTCAGCAACCTCCCTGCCGCCACCGCGGCGCCGGACGAGTACAAAATGGTGGTGGTGCAGACGGCGGCGCATCCAAAGCGCGCGAGCAGCGGCGGCGATGCGTGGGGGCCCCCGTCGCACTACGGGGGGTTCCGGCAGGCAGCAGGGCCCAGGGGCGTAGGCGGCGGCGGCGCGGGGTGCGGGGGGCCAGCAGCGTCTTGGGCCGCTACCCGGCGAGAGAGGGGAGGAGAAACATGGACATGGACATAGACATGGGGCAACAGCCGCACAGCAAGGACGGCCACGCCCTTCGCTGAGTCGTGTGCGGCGTGCTTAACCAGTGGGAATTCTGGTGGAGACGTGACGCGCGAGTAATGTTCAGCGGTCGTGCGTCTAGGTCTAGGCCTAGTCTAGATCGATGCACAGCAATTAGCACAGCACCACATGTAGCGTGTGTTTTTTCTTTACTTTTTTCGTCTTCTTTTTTTTTTTTTCTTCTCCATCTCTTTCGACTCTCGACACCCTCTCCGGCGCTGGCCGCAGGCCTGGCTGCAGCCCAGTGCAAACTACTCCCGAGGTCCTATCCTAATGCAACAAGATGCCGGTATCGGGCAGCGTCCGGGTCTCTCCGCAAGCCGTGCTGGGCCTTCCCCCTCACGGCCCCAGTTGGCTGGTGGCCCCAAGCTGGGCCCCCCGCGGGGCTGGTGACGTCACATGGCGGCGGCGCAGCACCCGCTGCCATGACCCATGTGCTCTCGAGCGGCGTCCGCAGCCCAGGCCAGAACAGATGCGCGCTTACCCCGACTTAGTAATCCGGACAGTAATACAGATCGCCTTGCCGGGTGGTCCTGTCGTCGGTCTCAGTGCCGGTCGGGCCAGCTGCCGCACCTCTGCCGAGGGCTTCCCATTGGCGCGCATCGCCCTCAGCCGGCACTGGCCCATCTTGGCGCGGTGAAGGCCGCCGACCTGAGCTGGGGGGTGCGAGCACCAGTGGAGACCCCAGCCCGGCTGTTGGGCAGTACGGCGGCCCGACTTGGCCAACCAACCTCTGCGATGGCGCGCTCTGGAGGAGCCTTTGTCGCATCCAATCTGGTTCGGTGGGGGGTTGCGTGGGTCTTGTGAGAAGCACCGCACGAGTCTGCGAAAGCGGCGGGCCTGGCTGCCAAAAAAAAAAAAAAAAAAAAAAAAAAAAAAAAAAAAAAAAAAAAAAAAAAAAAAAAAAAAAAAAAAAAAAAAAAAAAAAAAAAAAAAAAAAAAAAAAAAAAAAAAAAAAAAAAAAAAAAAAAAAAAAAAAAAAAAAAAAAAANGGGCGATGGTCGGGTCGTGGAGGTTCTCGACCTGATCGATTCGGTGCTGCTCTGGGCTCCGGGTCTCGTGAGCTCCATGCCCCGTTTCCGCGGCATGCGCTCACCACGTATATAAGCAGGCTTGTATGCAAGCCTCCCCTGGCTCGGGGAGTCGGTGTCGCCGCTGAGCCTCCGCATTTCCCTGCACACCTGGCACCTCTGACCCCCTAGCTATAGAGCTATAGCGTAGACTGCGAGGTAAGAACCGCCTGTCCCCATCCAAGCAGCAGAAGCAGCCGGCAACGAGGCTGACAGCCCGCAGCAAAGAAACAAAAAAAAGGAGGCATATGGTTGGACAGCTGAGCGCGACACCATGACTGGGATCACCAGGCTCCGCGGCTTCAATGTCGCAAACCACCTGGAGAAGCGGCACTTGTTGATTGCCATCAACTCGGTCGCCGCCCTGTCCATCTTCTTCTTTGGCTATGACCAAGGAATGATGGGGGGTGTCAACAATGCAAAGAACTACATCGACCTGATGGGGTTCGGCTATGTCGACCCGGTCACCAAGGAGCCCGTCATCACGGACAGCTTGCTCCAGGGCGGCATCGTGTCTGTTTATTACCTGGGAACCCTGGCCGGCTGTCTGCTGGGTGGCTGGGTAGGTGACAAGGTCGGCCGCATCAAGACCATCGCGTTTGGGTCCGTGTGGGCCATCGTTGGTGCCAGCCTGCAGTGCTCGGCCATGAACGCCAACTGGATGATTTGCTGTGAGTGCGGCCCGGTGTCTGTTGGTTGTGTCATCCCCACAGGCTTGCATCTTGATCTGCACTGTACTGACCGGGCCCCCTACTAGCGCGCGCGGTTAACGGAATCGGCACCGGCATCTTGAACGCCATCGTCCCTGTGTGGGCAACCGAGACAGCCGAGCACACGTCGCGCGGGCAGTTCATCGCCATCGAGTTCACGCTCAACATCTTTGGCGTCGTGGTCGCCTACTGGCTCGAGTTCGGCCTGTCCTTTATCGACAACGGCGAGTCAGCGATCCGCTGGCGCTTCCCCATCGCCTTTCAGCTCATCCCGCTCATCATCCTGCTTGCCATCGTCTGGTTCTTCCCCGAGTCGCCGCGGTGGCTCGCCAAGGTCGATCGCGACGAGGAGGCCAGGTTCATCCTGCAGCGGCTGCGCGGCACAGACGAGGAGGGCATGCGAAGGGCCGAAGCGGAGTACCAGGACATCAAGAACGTGGTCGCCCTCGAGGCCCAGGAGTCGACGCGCAACTCGTACATCCACATGCTCTTCGGCATCGGGTCTGGCGAGCTCCACACGGGTCGCCGCGTGCAGCTGGTCATTTGGCTCCAGATCATGCAGGAGTGGGTTGGCATTGCGGGCGTGACCGTGTACGCACCAACAATCTTCCGGATCGCCGGCTTTGACACGGAAAAGTCGCAGTGGATCAGCGGGCTCAACAACATCTTCTACATGTTTGCCACGCTGGTCTGCGTCTTCACCCTCGACCGCATCGGCCGCCGCTGGACGCTGTACTGGGGCGCCGTGGGGCAGGGCATCGCCATGTTCCTGGCCGGGGGCTTCTCGCGCCTCGGCATCGACGCGCGGGCGGCGGGCGACTCCAGGGCCGACTCGTACGGTGCCGCGGCGGCGTCCTTCGTCTTCATCTTCACGTCCGTCTTCGGCGCGACTTGGCTGACGGTGCCATGGCTGTACCCGGCCGAGATCTTCCCGCTGCAGGTGCGGGCAAAGGGCAACGCCTGGGGCGTGGTCGGGTGGAGCATCGGCAACGGGTGGCTGACGCTGCTCTGCCCCGTCATGTTCAAGGCCATTGGCGAGAACACGCTGCACATATTCGGGGCCTGCAACTTCATCGCGCTGCCCATCGTCTGGGCGCTGTATCCCGAGAGCAACCAGCGCACGCTCGAGGAGATGGACCTGCTCTTTGCCGCGCCCACCCCCTGGGTCTGGGACGCCGAGCGCACCTTTGCGCGCCTGCAGGAGGAGCGGCCGGGCCTGGTGGCCGCGGCGAGGCAGGGCCACAAGCAGGCCGTCGACGTCGAGGTTTCCACCCAGAACGGCGAGGGCGCGCAGCAGAGCAATCCTGCGCGCACCCCATAAATCCGTTTAGCGCCCCTTGTGTGTGTGTGTTGTGTGCTGGCGGCCTGGTGGCTATGCTAATCCTGGGCCGCATCAGCCCAGCCGGCCCGCCTCATTTTCTGTTGGCGTCAATAGGCTCGAGGCCGGTGAAGGAGTGGGGAGGATCACGCAGGATGGAAAGACCTGGATGGAGCCAGGTCTCGGCTCAGCTGTCAGACACCCCATTTTTAGCATAGGCCAAGACAGGGGCTGGGGAACCACTTGGCGCCAACGACCTCAATCACTGCATGTCCAAATTCTGCCCCACCCAGATGTTGTTGGCGTTGGCTGTGACGGCATCGTCTGGCATCGCCTTTGAAAGTGAAGCTGTTGTTCGATAGCTGCCCTCCTTGGGTATTTAATGCCATCTGTCTCTCATGCTTTGTTTTGCTCAACAGTCCTCTCACCCACGCCCTCAATACTTGGACAGCCCAAGCCCCAAAGCAAAAACACCCAGCCCTTTGTCTCCTCTGTACCTACCGATCCACCGGCAACCAACATATCCACAATGTCTGCGTCTTCAACCATCACCCTGCCGTCCGTCGAGGGCACGGCAGCCTGCCCTTCTGCCTTCAGCGCCGTCTCCTCTCAATTCCCAACGCCGACCGAGTTCTCGTCCCAGTTCGCAGCTTTGCCGACGAACCCATGCGCAACCGTCGATTTGGAAAAGGTCAACAAGACGGTGTGGGACGACTGGGTCCAGGAGACCCAGGACATCCTGACCCAGGACCCGGAATGGTTCTCGAGCGTCCTGGTTGTCTGCAGAGATTTCGTGGAGTCCACGGTCTCGCAGCAGTCCGCGCTCACAAGCTCCTGCCGCGCCTCCACGGCGTCTGGGCCTGCCTCCTCCTCCGCCACTACAACCTCGACGCCGGCCAGAACGACCGCGTCGCCGACCGGGACAGGCGCTGCGGCGTCCACCTCGGCCCGCGGCAACTCGTCCGGGTGGTCTCTGCGATCGTCGGTGGGTCTCCTTGCCGGTGCCGCCGCTCTGGCCGTCGGTGTCCTGAGCGCCTAAGCGGAACAATGGGATGGGATTGCTATGGAAAATGGGGAAACGGCATATATTCCGACATTATGGTGGTGGATATAATTTAAATAATACCCAAATTGCATACATGTCGAGGTCCTGGTCGATGGAACAGTGCATGTTAGTCTTGAAATGTGTAGGCGGTCAGGGGTCGGATTAGGGCGGCATGACCATGTGTGCTAGTGGAGTGGAGCGTGTGCTTGTGGTTAAGATTTAGGCCAGACCATCAACTTTAAAACCTATTTCTCGCCCTTGCCTCGCTGCATCGCGGCCCGCAGATTACACGCGCCAATTCTCTGAGATCTACAAAAGCGCCCTGCAGCTTGGCATCGGATTCGCTATATCTTATCAGGGCCGCGCCCCGAACCCCTCTCCGGCTGCACTACCGGCGTGTCCAGCCCGGTCGAATGCTACCCAAGACTTGCAACTCCGCCATCTTGCTGCGAGGGGCAGGCCGACGAGAGGGGTAGTGATCTCATCGGCCAGTGTTCGCACGACATGGCCGACGCTCGGGAACAGCACCTGTTCGGGCAGGCGGCCCGGAGGCCCCAGGCCGAATAAATGCCTTGCGGCTCGCTCGCTGTTCGCCCCATCTCGGGCTGCTCGCCTCCTGCCGACGCAAGCGTGCCCGTTGAACCCCCCGGACTAAGCCAGCAAACGTCACCACGATGAGGATCAGGCTCACCTTCTTGGCAACGCTGGCTCTCGCCAGCGCCGGGACGATCCCGCAGCGCCGCGAGGCGGGCCCCGGCACCGACACGTGCCCCAACGAGGGGTTCCCGCCCCCCGTCGCAGCCCACGCCGAAATCTACACCAGCTGCGCCAACGCCAATTGGCCGCCGCCGGGCCCCGGCAGCCCCGTGGGCTCGGTGCTCGAGCCGCAGATGCCCGACGCGGAGCTGCAGGCCGCGCTGGCCGAGGTCTCGGCCGAGAGCATCAGGGCCAACATCGCCAAGCTGGTCAGCTTCGGCACGCGCCACACGCTCTCGGAGCAGAACAGCACGACCCGCGGCGTGGGCGCCGCGCGCGACTGGATCGCCTCCGAGTTCCGGCGCTACGCCGAGGAGAGCGGGGGCCGCATGAAGGTCACGGTGCCCGGCTACGTGCAGCAGCCGCGGACGCGCGTGCCGTCGCCGGTGCTGATCAGCAACGTCGTGGCCACGCTCGAGGGCACGTCGGACCCGGGGCGCCACTACGTGACGCTCGGCCACTACGACTCGCGCGTCTCGGACGTGCTCAACTGGCGCGACGACGCGCCGGGCGCCAACGACGACGCGTCGGGCGTCGCCGTCGCCATGGAGCTCGCGCGCATCATGGCAAAGCGCGCGCACAAGGCGACGGTCGTCATGGCCGCCGTCGCGGGCGAGGAGCAGGGCCTGCTCGGGGCGCAGTTCATGGCGCAGACGCTCCGCAACGCCAGCGTCGACGTCGAGGGCGTGCTCAACGTCGACCTCGTCGGCAGCTCGACGGGCGCCCGGGGCGAGCGCGAGCCGCACACCATCCGCCTCTTCTGCCAGGGCCCGCCCCTGACCGAGACCGAGGCCGAGAGGGCGACGCGCCTGCAGATCGGGGGCGAGAACGACTCGCCGGCGCGCAACATGGGCCGCTTCATCACCGAGGTGGCCGCCAACCGCTTCACCGACATGCGCGTCGCCATGGTCTACCGCCTCGACCGGTTCCTGCGCGGCGGCGACCACCGGCCCTTCCTCGAGGCGGGCTACGCCGCCGCCGTGCGCTTCACCGAGCCCAACGAGAACTACGCCCACCAGCACCAGGACACGCGCGTCGAGGACGGCGTGCAGTACGGCGACCTCGAGGAGTTCCTCGACTACGACTTCATCGCCCGCGTGGCAAAGGTCGACCTCGCCGCCATGTGGTCCCTCGCCAACGCGCCCGCAAAGGTGCGCGGCGTCAAGGTCGACACCTCGCAGCTCGACAACGACACCACCCTCTTCTGGACCGTCTCCGACTCTCCCGACCTGGCGGGCTACGAGATTGTGTGGCGGCCGACCGACGCCCCGCTCTGGACGCACTCTCTCTTCGTTGGCAAGGTTGGAAGGGCAAAGGTTCAGCTGTCGATTGACAATGTTGTTTTCGGTGTTCGCTCCGTTGGAACAAACGGCTACAAGAGTCCGGCCACTATTCCCTTCCCAGCCTAGATTCTCGGGGCGTATCCCCTGCATGGCTACACGCGTAAGCGGGAGTCATATGTAGCGGTCAGTATTCGGAACAGACGGCAACGAACACGTTGGTACTCTATTTGGTGTTCGTGCTTGCAAACCCTTAAAAGTAACTCTATCCCTGCCATCACTGCGATAGCCCGGCTTTCTGAAAAAAAAAAAGTAATAAGAAAGAAAAATAAAAATGACAGACCCTTGTCAATCTTGGCTTTGTCTTAACTGCGACCTCGGGCAGTCGGGGTCGGACGAGACAGCTCCCTTGCTCTCATTTAGTGGCATCGCCGAGCGGGATCGACCGACCATCTTACCCGCTGGCCGCAACCCAAGCCGCCAGCCCCAACTGGACCGGCAGATGCGTCATCGGCCAATCGACGCCACCGCCCAACCGGGGGGAGTCCGGGGTTTGTTGGCCTTGTTTGACCCGTTGTAAATCGCTGTCCTGCCAACATGCAAAATGCAGAGTGCGGCCTTCGGGCGCAAGACGGAGCCCGGTACTTGTTGGCCTTGTTTGACTCGCTGTAAATCGCTGTCCTGCCTACATGCAAAATACCGAGTGCGGCCTTCGGGCGCAAGGCGGGAATTCACCGATTCGGCCGAAACCAGTTCCGACTTGCGGTGTACATCTCGGCCATCTTTTTGGCATCCCGAAGCAACGTCCCATGATTTAAAAGCGATGAGCTGCCTCTGTTGATGTTTGCGAGATTCAATATTTACTCCCATAGTCTGTTGGATATCATCTCTTGGATATCATCTCTTGGATATCATCTCTTGGATATCATCTCTTGGATATCATCTCTTGGATATCATCTCTTGGATATCATCTCTTGGATATCATCTCTTGGATATCATCTCGGATATCATCTATTGGATATCAGACTTCTCCTTTAACACGACGAGACCGCCAGCTATCATAAAACANCCTTTAACACGACGAGACCGCCAGCTATCATAAAACATCCAATTTTCGGTAGCGGGCATCACAGCAAGCCTCCGAAAAACTGTCAGCCGTCAAAAGAAAGAAAAAAAGAAAGTGCAACCACCACCATGGCTCATCTTCGGGTCCTCATCATCGGCGGAGGGGTTGGCGGGCTCGGGCTCGCCTACTGGCTTGGACGTCTCGGCCACACGGTCACCGTGGTGGAGCGTTTCCCCGAGCTCCGTGCCAAGGGCCAGCAGATCGACCTCCGCGGGCAGGGAATCACCGTTGCGCGTCGCATGGGAGTTTTGGAGAAAATCAAGGCGGCGCGCGTGGACGAGAAGGGCCTCCAGTTCGTCGACACCCACGGCCGGCCCTGCGCTCTTTTCGGCCACGAGGACACGGGCGGCAAGGGCCAGCAGGGCTTCACGTCGGACTACGAGATCATGAGGGGCGACATCTGCCGCATCCTGTACGACGCCGCCAAGCAGAGCGACAGGGTCAGCTTCATCTTTGGCACCACAGTCGACCGCTTTGACCAGAACGAGCACGCCGACAGCCCGGTGACGGTCCGCTTCTCGGACGGCGCCGAGCGGCAGTACGACCTCGTGGTGGGCGCCGACGGGCAGGGCTCCCGGACGCGGCGCATGATGCTGGGGATCAAGAAGGGCGAAGCCGACCCGACGGTCATCCCGCTAAACGTTTACGCCGCCTTCTTCGCCGTCAAGGGCCGGCCGTCGGACGGCAACGTGGCGAAGGCGCACCTGGCGCCCGAGCGGCGCATCCTCATCACGCGGGTCGACAACCCGCGCACGACGCAGGCCTACTTCATGGTGCGCGGCGAGCACCCGCTGGGGCCTGAGCTGGGCGACGCCATCGCGCGGCGCGACGTCGAGGCGCAGCGGCGCGTCTTCGCCGACATCTTTGAGGACGCCGGCTGGGAGGGCAAGCGGCTGGTGGCCGCGCTGCGCGAGCGCCAGCCCGAGGCCGACGACTTTTACGCCACCGACATCTGCAGCGTCAAGGGCAAGCCGTGGAGCCGCGGCCGCGTCACGCTGGTCGGCGACGCCGGGTACAGCGCCGCGACGCTGTCGGGCTTCGGCACCTCGGTCGCCCTGGTCGGCGCCTACGTGCTCGCGGGCGAGATTGCGCGCCACACGACGGCGGACGGCGCCGGCAAGGGCCGCGTGGACTTGGCGGGGGCCCTGGCCGTGTACGAGACCAAGCTCCGACCCCTGGTCGAGGAGGCGCAGAACGTGCCGTCGGGGGTCATCAAGGTTGCAATGCAGAAGAGTTCCTGGACGATAACTCTGACGTATTGGTTCATGGCCGCCTTTACCTTGCTTCGGCTCGACAAGCTCCTTCAGAGGCTTGGTTCGGATGACAAGAAGTACGACCTCCCGGACTATCCCGAGCTGGAAAATCTGGGGGCTTGAAATGTGGGTTGGATTGGCGGCTATGGCCGAGGCAGGCATTCATTCATTGCTGGGTTAAGGGTTAACAGCTGTGCTGGCGTGCTTTCTTTCCTTGCTTTCATCGTGGCGATATCAAATGCATCTCCACTCTGGCGAAAGCTCGCTTTTACTTGTCCCGGTCCTGTATAAGTGAGCAGATAATTAATTGCATCTCAGCTTTGTTTTCAATTTGCCTTAATTTGCGATGTTTGTCTCTGTTCTTGTTTTGCCTGGGTATGTCGTCCAGTCGGCACGACGCTCAGACGTGGCTGGTAGCAAACTTCAGCCATGTTGGCCCCAAGCGCCGCTCGTTACTATTTGCCCCCCACGCCTGTTGTGTGAAAACCAAAGGTTGGCCGAGATTACAGCAACGATTTAACCCGACGTCAGGCCCAAGCTACAGCACTTCGGCTTGCAACGCTCGGTAGCTACATCTCATTTCCGAGAGAAACTATTCAGCCTTGCAGGGCGCCTGGCCGCTTGAACCTGAACTATCGAAAGGGCCAATTCGTAATTGCATTGCAAGCTGGCGCCCTAGGCTAGATCGGTTGTAATGTTGTGTTGGGCCTCGCGTAGCGAACCCGGGCTGTCTCAGGTCCCCACCTCCCCCGAGTGCGACACCCGTGATGTGATGGTGGTGGTGGGGCCAATCTGCCGAGTGTTTGCAGGTGGGCTGGGTGACCAGGGCCGGGGCGGTTCAGCCGCAGAGGCAGGGGCCGGCAGTGGCCACGGCATGCCTGCAGCTGAAGCTCGGCACCTGTGCTGTGCTGCAGCACAGGCTGTTGTCCCCTGGGCGGCCGCGACCAGCATGAGACAAGGGCTTGAACGGACGAGTTGCCGCCATGTGCACCCGGGCAGTCAGCTCACAGTCGAATGGTTTCGTCCTCGACTCTTCTTGGCCGCGAAAGCCGCAATCAATCCAGTCTTGCTCTGACCTAAGACAGCTCCCTCCTGCCGACGTCTCGAGCGCCGCGCGGACCGTCTCGACGACCGACCTGTTCACTGTTCACGACAGACGCAATCGACCCCAGCCTACTCTGCCAGCGCACGTGTCGACGGGGTTCATTCGCTTCCGACCGGACCGGCCTCGCCATGGCTGCCCCCAGGAGACGATGGCATCGCCTATTGCCACAGGCGGCACTCCGCCAGCTGCGCAGGCTGTCGAGCCTGATGGGCCGCGCCCGGGACAAGCCGAGTGCCTCCTGCGACGACGACGCCAGCCCTGCCGACGGCGGCGACCCGCAGCCTGCCCGCCGCGCCGACCCGCCGCCCCCCACGGTTCCGAATGCCACCTCGCAGGGAGGGGGCTGCCAGACGGCCGCCCCCGCTCCCGCCCAAACCAGCGCCGAGCTCGAGGCCAGGGCGGACCCGCAGCTCGACTCGGCCCTCTTCTCGCGCCTCCCGCCCGAGGTCCGCCGGCTGATCTACGTCGAGGTATTTGCCGCCTTCATGCCCGGCGGCCGCCGCATCCACGTCTCGCGGGACGGCGGCTGCCCCGACACCATCATCTTTGCCCCCTGCATCCTCGGCGACGCCCACCCGCACGGCGCCGGTGCCGGCTCGCGGGATCCCCCAGGCGTCGTCGGCAACGCAAACGAGCGCAACATCCTGATTGACGCAAACGTGCACGCCGACGACAGCGCCGACCCCAACCTGTGGTGGTGGTGGCGCTGGTCCCTGCGCCTGCAGTGGGGCAACCATACCGACTGCGTCTACCGCGCCGTGCGGCCCCGTCCCGGCTCGGGCCCCCGTCCGGCGGCTGCGGGCGAGGCGGCGCCGTTGATGGCCATGTTCCTGACCTGCAACCGAATGTAAGCTGCCTTTGGTGGTCTGCCGTCCCGAAACCGGGAAGGCATGCCGGCCTGCTGCAGATGCATGCTCGAGCTGACACTGCCCCTCCCCATCTTCCCGTCCAGGTACTCCGAAGCCATCACCACGCTCTTCGAGACGACGTCATTCCTGTTCAAGTCGTCTTCAGATGCCGCGCGCTTCCTCGAGACTTCGCAGCACAGATACACGCATGCAATACGCTTTATCGAGTTCAACTTCATCTACGACAAGGATTGCCTTTACCTGCACTCCATTGAGCCATTACATCCCCGCATCACCTTTGCCGGCTCCAAGGAAAACCCGGTCGTCGGTATTGCTGTGTGGAACGGCCTCGTCGCTGCCCTTGCTTCAACCGTGCCCCAGCTATCTAGTCTCAAGGTCTTCATTGGCGCCAAGCCCACCGCGGACAAGGAGGAGTTCTCCAAAGCCTTTGATGCGGTGGGCTGGAGACCCAGGAACCTGCAACTTCGATTCAGGGACGATTGATGGGCACCGGCGCCAAACTGCACATTCAAGTGGCAAAGGCATTCACTTGATTGAGCTCACGCCTCGGTTTCCGGATTGAAAGGGCAAATGCATGATTATTGGGTATACTAAAAACACTACACTCGGCAGCCTGCTGATTACAACCTATGCCCATTATGGCGAGCGGCGAGTGAAACCGCCGACCATCTCCTGTCCCTGAACGCCTTCGCAAACATGAATTGACCCGCAAACCTCAACACCAGTCCCTCGGAGAACTTCTCAGACAATATCTGCGCCGGTCCCGTTACGCCCCCTATTCTCGTTTTCACCCACATGGGGCGTGCCGAGCGTTCTGGCCACACCAGGAGGCACGCTGCCTTCGCCCTGGTTGTACCTGCCGCCGCCGTTGTCACCACCCGCATTATGGGAGAGCGGCGCCATAGTCTGTACACCATGCTTTTCATCTGTCACGTGGTCATCGCCCCTGAACGACGTTGGGTGATCGGCGGGCGTTGGCAGTTTTCCTTGAACGCCAGTCTTGGCACCTCGCTTTCGTCCCCAGCCTGCGCGGCGCGTCATGGTCCAGCCCATGCCGACAGCATCGTCGGCAGGCACAAAAGCTTTGCGGCGGTGTAGTGGGATGTGGTTGATGCGCCAGTCCCAAATTGCGGCGTATACGGTTCGGTAACTAGACAAGGCGAACATGGTACCGATGGTGCCGCCGGCGAGGATGTCATACCTTGAAGAGACGCAGTCAGCTCTAGTCTGTTCGTTTCACCGTACGATGGACCAAAAAGAAGTCGGGAGGAGATTTTGACAGGCTTGTAAGGCCTTTGGGGTTCCAGAAACGCTCGTTTGCCGCTCCTAGTCGGTGCATGTTGGAGAGCAAGGGCAAGGGAGACTGACCAGTTATGACTCTGATCCACAGTCAACGAACCCCCAATCAGAGTGGCCCCCAGTATGGGTGCATAAGTAAGGGCCAGCTTCCACATGGATGGGTGGTAGTTGGAGAAGACCTTGAGTTTGGCGTTTAGGTAGAGATACAGGTAGAAGAATCCTGCAAAGGCCGCCGTGGTGTGGCCCGATGGGAAAGACTCGAGGCTGTTGAAGACCCCACTGAGGTCACCATCCCCGTTTTGTCCACGGCAGATCTCGTACGTGTACATGATACCTCCATACCCAGTCCCTTCGAGGCCCGTCTTGTTGCCCCCAGGCTCCCGGGCAAGCGAACGATCTGGGTTGCAGACGGCGAGAAAGTTGGGCCGGAGGCCGCCGATGAGCCACTTGATGGTGACCTGGAACAGCGCGCTTGTGATAAGACTGTAGAGGAGCCCCATTATGGCGTTGTTGAGATCCCAGAAGGACCTGATGCGGATCTGGGCCAGCAGGAAGGTTGCGATGGGAACACCGGCCGCGAGGACCGTAGCGGCGTGGCTGGGTATGAACTGGTCCTGGTACGGGTAGGCGAACTGCGGATACACGACGTCTCCGGACCCCGGGCTGATGCTCCCGAAGCCCGGGTTCTCGTTCGGGGTGAACGTGATGGGGAAGCTTCGGTGGGCCGGCGGGTGCAGGCGAAATATCTGCGCGAGGGGACGCACGTCTCAGCATGCGCGTGCCAACCATGCGGCAAGATGGGTCTGGAAGCCTTCGCATCCTTAGTACTCACCACCAAAGACAGGGCGCCGAGGACGGCCATGGTGAGCAAGTCCAGGATGGTGACCTTGAGCCACCCCAGGAAGGTGGGCCGGCGGTGCATGCTGTAGGGCTCCGGCTGGGAGACTTTTGTGGACTGGCTGCTCCCGCGCCGCAGGGAGCGGCGGTTGTGGGTGGGCAGCGTTGGCCCGTCGTCCCGCCGGCGGCGGGTGAAGGGCAGCCTCGCCATGGCTCGATGTGTTTTTTTCTTGCGCGTGGCGGCCCTGCGGCGTGTCAATTGCACAATGTCGTGTTGGGACGCACTCGAAAGACAAGCTCGAGCGGCAGGAGTACGAAGCAGATGGCCAGGCGATGGCAGGGGCGACAAGTCGGTAAAATACATGATGGCTCGAGGATTCCCCCGTCACACACAGATTGCCAAGACGAACCCATGGCGCTGGCTCCCAAGTGGTCGGGCCTGATGTCATGGAAGCCCAGCTGGTTGCCTGCCAAATTCTCCTCGTCACTTGTCTTGGCCCGCAGCTCATTGGCCGGTGCGCAGTTGGGCCTGCTGCTTTCGGCCGCCTGGGCAGACGTCACCGCGGTCGTTTGCTTGGGCTGGACAGTCGATTGGGGCTGCGACTTGGGCAGGGGCGTCGAAACCTGAGGTGCTAAATCACCCGTGCAGCTGAGCTCTCAAGGAAAGAGGGAAAAATGAACTAAAAGTTGGGCAGAGGAAACAGAACATCGCACAGGATGCGTGACAACCCGTTGCGGCATCGCAGCGATGCGCACTAACCCGACGCGTTTCCGGCCGCTCTAAGCAGCAAAGAAACATCGGACAATCAGATGACTTGAACAAAAACAGCCGCCCAAATCCGCTAAACTCGCTCTTCCCACACCTTGTTAGTAACTAACAATTGTCGCGCCTTCGTTGCACACAGAAGGAGCTGCGGCCTTGTGTGCACGCACTTCGGTACAGTCACCCCCTTTCAACGAGCCAAGTATGGCTTGAGTCAACACACCAAATGGCTTCTGCCTCCATGCGCGAAGACATTCGATGGATGTCAAGCCATGTATCGCGCCGGGTTGGACCCATCTCTCCTAATACTGGGAATTCCAGGGCATTGGGCACGTGCTGTGGCCAAATCACTGTCGAGTTAAATATCAATACAAGATTACATGCAACGAGAAGGCGTGGGATGCTACTCGTCTTACCTTTATTGCCCTTGCTTATGCCTATGGTAGCGATGGGCCCTCCTTGATTGACCCAGGGTCCACAAACTCCTATTCGAGCCTTTCCTTGGCCCGAAATTCCGATAGAGTCGCTGCAGGGCTGATGCAGGAACAGGCTGCATCTGGATGAGGCAAATCTAGCCTCGGCCGTGCCTGGTCGAAAGCGGTTGTTCCGCCGCCAAGGCCCCGAGAAGGATTCCTCGCTCCACCGATCATAGGTTTGAGATACTCCAGGCTGGACCGCCATGGGTGAACAGTGGCATTTATTGCTTCCCAAAATGGAAAACATACCTTCTTGCTCGGCCTGTCCCGCATAGGGTTCGTCAAGCGAGCGGCGCGGGAGCGAACCTGGCCAGACCTTGGTGGCCAGACCCCGACACTTGGCCACGAGGCGCTCACCGAGGCTCCGAGGAAGCAGCTCGGTCCGTCTTGGCTGAGAATGGCAATGTCGCCAGTTCTTTCGGCTGGCCCGGACCATGCGAAGGATTGCTGGCCTTTGTCTACGCCTCCAGCGCTGGTTCCTCGGCACGGCGTTGTGAAATTCCAGAGGTGGTGGCAGCCTGTCGGTCACGAAAACAGACGACGATAGGAGATAGATGCTGCCACAACAAGACACCGAGCTACAGAACCTGGTCGCAATATTGAAGCTGTTTGGCAACTCGGGCCACATTCGCATTGCGTGCCATCACAATCCTGGCCGAGAGGGGAACCTTGCAAGGTGATGCCCTCACTTGGAAGCTGTCCCGTGAGCGCAAATATGCAAAGGCGACGGACCTCACAGACGTGTACAGAGTCGAATGGAAGTTTATGAATACAAATACCGCCCCTTTTCCTCGCCCTTTGGAGAATGAGATCACAATCACCACCAGCCGCTCATCAGAAACTCCTTCTTGCAACATCAACAAGAGACCAGCACCCCTCTCATCACTCGCAAAGCTCTTGCCAACCCTTCAGCAGCTCCAGCCCAAACACCCACTTAAAGCATCAAAATGCAGTTCCGCATTGCCACCATCGCCCTCCTCGTCTCCGCCGTCGCCGGCGCCGCTCTCCCCAGCGGGGCCGAGGCCGGCAACGAGGAGCGCAGCGTGATCGAGCGCCGTGCCAACGGCGACATCACCTGGTACAATGTCGGCCTGGGCGCCTGCGGCCGGACCAACAAGGACAGCGACCCCGTCGTGGCCCTCAACAAGTTCGACTTTGACCCCCACACCCCGAACGGCAACCCCAACAAGAACACGCTGTGCGGCAAGAAGATGCGCGTCACGTACAACGGCAAGTCGGTCGACGTCACCGTCCGCGACCGCTGCGCCGGCTGCAAGAAGGGCGACGTCGACCTCAGCCCCTCGGCTTTCAAGAAGCTGGCCGACCTCGGGAGGGGCCGCGTCAGGGGCTCATGGAAGTGGCTGTAAAGAGCTACCTGCGGGTGGTCTCGGCGTTTCCAGGCCAGAGGCATGGACATGTTTCGTTTCACTGAACGGGAGATTTTGAACGACCGGTGGCTTGGATGTTAAAAAAGGGGAGGAAAATGTCGATTCAGACAAGAATATTGCTGTTAACTTTCTACTTGGTACATACTTTCTCTTCTCAAGTACATATTCAACCACCTAAACAGGTATTTAGCACAGGCACATATAAGTGGAATGCAACACCACTCGACAAAGCTCGACGCAAATGTGTTGCGCCTCTAACCAAAGACCAAGACTGTTACATGCGGCTGGGGAGGTGATCTTGTTGCTATTGCTATTGCTATTGAAATTACCGATTATGAGTGTTGATACAATACGACGACAATGGCTGACCCTGCTTTATTTCTTGTCAAGCCCCATCATTCTCCTAAATCCCGAGTTCTGCACAATGCTGAAGCCCGAAGCACCCACTGGTACTACCCCTGGACCAGACAGTTTACTCTGCGGCCACTTCCCGATCGCCATGTCTGTCATGAACCTGCCCAGAGGCTCCGTCGGACTCATCTGGCTTTTCGCAAGCACCCTGAAGGACGCCAGCAGACCGCCGAGCACGAAACCCAGAGGGGGGACGTACGGCTTGATGGCATCGTGAGCACCGCTGTCGACTCCGCCCGGCCGGACGGTGTTGGCCCTGAACAAGGGGTTCTCCTCGCGCATGCGCGCAAGCTCCGCCTCGGTCTCGCCCTTGACGCGGGCAAAGATGGGGGAGAAGCGGCCGGGCTCCAGCGTCGCGCCCTCGCCGGAGACGTAGACGAAGTTGAAGGGCTCGCCGGTCGCGCGCGCCATGTCGGAAAAGGTCTTGGCGGCCTCGACGGCGAACGTCTTTGTGATCTTTACGTAGTCGTCGCTCCCGACCGCGTTTTGGCTGATGCCCAGGGCCCAGACGACGCCTGCCGCGCCGCGCAGCTGGGACACGAGCTCCGGGTCGTAGCGCTCAAAGTCGGGGTGGATGATTGTGTTGACGCGGGGGTCCTTGGCGTCGTCGGCCATCTTGACGGGCCGCCGGCTGAGGATTGTGATCTTTGTGATTTCGGTTGTCCTGAGCATGGCGTCGAGCACGCCCGAACCGACCAGGCCCGTGGCCCCTGTGAGGATGGCGTGCATATTTTGTGGGGAGGCACAGCCTGGATTTGGATTTGGGTTTGGATTTGGAAGTTGCGAATTGCGATCACGGTGGAAATCGCGACACAAGCAAGAAGCGAGGGGCGACACAAAAGAGCCCCCGCTGCCCAAGTTTAAATAGTTCCACCTGCACAGGCCCCATCGATGCACCTCCCTATGTATCTCGGGCGAGAACGGGCTTAATTCCGGAGGCCCGTCGTCGATCCAAGCTGACATGGCCGTCTTTGCGGCGGGCGGAAGCGGGTTTGTGTTCCTAAAATCCGCTCCTCGGCGGGCTGCACATGATGGCACGTACCGGATTCCGCCGGGTGGCGCCCACTTACGCTAGATCTGCCAACATGATGGTGGTGACAACTGTCAGTGTCGTGTCCATGTATGGCGAGCATCGACTTGACAGCTAGGAGCTAAAAGTGACGGGGAACCCCGCAACTTCAGCAGACGAGCCAAACAGAGAAACAAGCTGTCAATGCAGGAACGGGCGTGTGGCAGGAGAAGAGAGGGGGAAGATAAGAAACAAGGGCGGGCCAAAAAAGGAAAAGAAAAAAAGGAAAAAACATAGATTTGCCTCGCGGGGGAGGGGGCGGTCTGCCGTTTCGGGACCAAAAATGCCGCCGGCAAAGGCGTGCGCTGGCCCGCTTAGTTCCAACACGTTTCACGCGTCGAGATAAGGTAGGCACTTAATTAACATGGAGCGCGATGCGAGGCAGGAACGAGGGACGCTTAAAAAGTACCGGGCCTGCATTTGGCATCGATTCCCCACCCCGCCAGGGCCCCAGACGGGGATCTCGCACATCATTGCCCAAAGCAGGCGACACATCTGCGACGTCCACCACCTCCCACCACCGCCCGACCCTCCATCGCCGCCTTCGCCGGCCAGCCTCCAGACCGACCAGGACCCAGCTGCGCGGCACGCGATCGTCGGTCGTCCCCGGCCCAAGCCGGCGGGGGATTTACCGAGATCCTCGCGACCCCACAACGCCCTCCCACCGAGCCCTGCGCCCTGCCCCATGATGCAACACGACGCGTGCGCCCCGGGAGGTCTGGCCGGGGGCCTCTCGTTGCCGCCTACATAGAGAGATGCCTGCCCCTCCCCGTGGCTGTCGCCAGGTCTTGGGCCGGTCTGGATCCTGATCCGTGACAAGCAAGCGCCGTTTCCGACGGGACTGTCTCGTTGTGCTTTGCTTTCCTGCCATCTGGGTAAACCCCAGCACGCCCACGCAGCACTTTTGGTGCTTGGCCTTCGTCGCGATGCTTCGACGTCCCATCGCCGCCGTCCTCCTCTTGGCCGTCGTGGCCGGCTCGGCCCTCAACCTTATCGACTCGACCGTCCCGGACGTCTGCAGGCGCATGTGCGAGCCCGTCGTGCTGCTCTCCAACGCCTGCTCGCGAGCAGAGAGCGGCGTTTTTCCGCCCTTGCCGGACGTCCCGTGCCCAGAGACGCCAAACCCAGGCGGCCCGCCGCCGCCGCCCGTCTCGGTCTGGGCGCCGCCAGAAGCGGCCACGAACCGCACACTGCTTCTCGAGATATCCCTGCCTGTGTCTGGTGGCGGCGTCGTCGTCGCTGGTCCGATCGGTGTGCTGGCGTCACTGTTCAACGCCACGTTCCCTTTCCCGAAGGGCAAGGGTAAGGGTAAGGGTAAGGGCAAGGGCAAGGGCAAAGGCAAGTCACGTCTCCGCCGCCCTTGCAAGGCCGAGCAACAGCGCCTGGAGAGGGCCTCGTTCCAGGGCGCCTGCTACTGTCAGAACCGGAGCTTTGACGTTACTGGAATATCCGCCCTATGCGCCGACTGTATCGCCCAGAACCGCTGCAGCAGCCGCGTGGCGAGGAGAGGTGAGTCGGGTCTGTCGCAAAGGCCAAGGACCTTGGATGGCCTCTGATTAACCTCGATACCTGCTCTTGGATTAGCGGCGTTTGATTCGAGAAAGATTGTATCGCAGTGTGGCTTTCCGAAACTCGCGTTCACCCCCGACTCCGTGAAGTCGGTGGACGGGATCACCATTGTCGCCTTGATGCCCACTCGGGCCGCCCCTCCGCCCGGAGGAGCTACGGAAACGGGCCCTTTCTTTGCTCCAGTCGCGGTGCCTACGCAGCCCCAGACTCCAACCGCGTCCTTGAGCAGTACCATAAACGGGCCGCCAGTGCCAACAATCACGGCTGTTGATATCCCAGCTCCCCAGCGGCAACCCAACCGAAGCACACGCGCCGCCCCAACGATCTTGCACTTGGCTCTCGTCCAGCTTGTCGTCTTGATCGTCTGGATTTTTTGAAGCTGCCAGTGCCCGCACCTACGATTACATCGGACTGCTGTGCGAGACCGCATGGAATATCGGATGACATGGCGACGGAAATCCTACATATGTGTGTACCTACATGTGTATGCACATGGATGCATGCCATCTGCAGTCGGGTGGAGCAAGCCATTCCCACGGCACAGGAGCGCTCCTGCGATGACATGCCCGCATCGACACGCAGTCACGACCCCGCATCCCGTCGAGGTCCGGCAATAAATAGACGGCAGCCCCAGCCCAACGTCCATCAGGCCAAGATGCGCCTTATCAACACCGTGACCCTACAGCTGGAGGAATTCAGTGGCGGTAGTGACAATGCCATCCCGCCCTACTCAATCTTATCGCACCGGTGGGGACGCGACGAGGTCGGCTTCCGGGACATGCAGTCCGAGCGGCGCCAGCACCTCGAGGGCTTCCAAAAGCTCGAGAGGTTCTGCACCCTTTCGCGAGAAGAAGGCTACTTGTACGCGTGGATGGACACATGTTGCATTGACAAGTCGTCCAGCGCGGAGCTTTCCGAGGCCATCAACTCCATGTTTCGATGGTATCGGGACGCTGCAATCTGCTACGCCTACCTGTGCGACGTGACGGACCCGCCATGCACGGATCCAGCCTCGTCTAGGTCTAGTTCGTCCTTGCGACGCAGCGAGTGGTTCGAGCGTGGCTGGACCCTGCAGGAGCTCATTGCGCCTGACTGCGTCATCTTCCTCAACGCGCAATGGCAAGACGTGGGAACCAGGACGACCCTGGCGCCGCTGCTGCACTCCATCACTGGTATTCATGGGGATCTCTTCAAGCCCTCGGTCCGGCGCGGCCACGGTGTGTCTGTGCTGCTGAGGCGCTTCTCGATCGCACAGAAGCTGTCATGGGCCTCCCGCCGCATGACGACACGCACCGAAGACGCGGCTTACTGCCTCATGGGGCTGCTGGATGTCAACATGCCACTGCTGTACGGCGAAGGCAGCAAGGCCTTCCTCAGGCTGCAGCAACATGTCATGAACCAGTCGGACGACGCAAGCATCTTTGTTTGGCAGCGGCCTGCTGAAACTCGCGGGTTGCTGCATCAACCTGCTGCCTTGAGCGGTGTCCTGGCAGACTCGCCGCGGTGCTTCGCTGGCTCCCACAACGTGGAGAGCATCCCCTTCTCTCGAATCCCTGCCGAGGGCTCATCGCCCCTGCACTCCTACGAAACATCAAAGAGCAACGTTATTATGCGGGTCCCGATTCTGCCGCCCCTAGAGCTCGGGGAGGAGGGGCAGCTTGGTGGCTTGGCCTCTGGGCGCGATGACGACAGCATCGCACGGCAGTCAGCCGAAGACAGGGTCGTGCTGGCCATCCTCGACTGCCAGGACGCGGGGACTGGCCTCAGAATAGTGTTGCCTCTTTTGGATTTAGCTCCCGGCGGGTCCCGACTCCTGTTCAGGTACCACGTTGGCACGACACTATATCTCGACGCTGGGACCTCTAGCCTGCCAGCACGCGCGAGCATCGCCGCATTCATGGAGATGGACTCGCGGTTCCTCAACAGCAGCGGTTCAAAAATTGCAGATATCACGCCCCGAGGCTTGAATCTGGTGCATGTGCGGCTGCAGATCTCGCGGGGCAGATATCTGGTCAGGCGAGCCGGTGGCAAGAGATGGGCGTGGAGCTACAAGGACACGGTAGGCAGAATGATGAGCAGTCCTGGCCAGCTGCTGCCGGTCGAGCTCTGGGAAGCGACCTTTGGGATGAAAGACTCTATGCCGGGTTGGATCATCTTTGAGCGCGGCGGGGGTTTTTCGTCGTCCGAGGCCCACCCCCCTTTCGCGTTTGCCTGCTATCCCCAACCAGACGGGCACATGTGCTTCACTCTCCGTACCCTGGAGGGCCAAGGCGACGAGCTCGATGCCGCGGTTGCGGGGTGGAACATGTGCCACAGCGGCGCCAAGAGCGAGAGGCGACTCAGGCTCCCGGGTGGGCTGGAGGCAGTCGTCAAGGCCAGGGTAGGAGCGGCTACGTGCACATTCTTCATCATGATATAAGGCGCGCCAGCCGATGACGACGCAGTGGCTTGGGCTGTGCTGCTGCGACCTGAGCGGCAAAGCCAAAGCTCGCGGGCGTCATGGGATCATGGGATCTGATCTGATATTGGTCAGGCTAGGTCGCCAGGCTGGGGAGGCATGAGTTTACGTAAACGGCGAGAAAGTAAATCTCGGGGAAACGGGCGGGAATCGCTGGCGGCATGATAGAGTGTGGTTCCCCGGGCGACTGGAACCAACGGCTTCCCCTTAATCAACCGACGCGTCCTCTCCCGAGCCCAGATTTTGACGTTGTCATGATGATGCATATAGCACCGCCTGAACTCACTTCCAGAATGGGCCGGGCGGCGGATGCAGATTGGCTGCTGGTGGAGGGGGTATTTGAGGGGGTGTTGATTAGGCTTCGGCACCACGACTGCTCATCGTCCTTGGGCCCCTCGGCGCCTGGCAGGCCGGTCCCTGCATCGTCGGCACTTTTTCCCGCACAGCGGCCGACCTTGCACAGCCGGGTCGGCGGGTTGGGCAAACTTCGGCAAGGCGCACCCCCACTCCGGACATGAGACAGGTTGCTATCGTCGCCCACCGTCGTGCAGAAACGCGCCCGGAATCTGGGCGCCAGCCCGGGGCTTCTTTGCCGCCCGCCTATCGTCCCCCACGCTTCAGGTCTGGGAGCGCCCCTGAAGCCTTTTTTTTGTTTCTCAAGCCATGGGCGGACTGAGCTCGGTCGACAAGTGCCGACTCGGATAACCTGGGCGCTCGCGAGGGCACTGCCCATCGCCACCGCTTGCGCCTCCACGATGCCAAGCCCTCGATGCGAATCGGCAGGCTTGAGGCCTGCAGAGGTGCGAGGGCCGGGTGCAGTCATCCAGCGACGAGGGGAGGCGGGCTCGTGGTATATAATAAGGACGCGGCATCGCCGAGCAGAGGGCAAGAAAAAGAGATGATATCGGCCAGACTCAACTACCTGTTGCCTCTCCATCCATCCCAAGCTCCGCCATCTGATGGTCTTTGATACCGCCATCCAATACTTAATTTGCTCTCAAGACATCAAAGATGAGGCCCAACGCCCTCAGCATCTACTGCATCCTGCTCGGCGCCGCGGCAGCTGCCCCGGCGCCAGCTGCTGATAGTAAGCGTCGTACCATGGTAAAGCACAATCATGGTCCTTGTGCTTCTGCTAATCACTCTGATAACACCACAGAGCGCCAAGCACCGCCGACGTCTGAACGGCCTGGACCCCCGCTGCCCGGTGTCCCGCCACCGCCCATGATAAAGGGTAAGAGCTGTCTTTTGAGCCAGACTATGACCTGTGGCGTGGTCCATCCACGGGGCTAATCGTTGGAGCACAACAGGACGACAAGCGCCCCCGCCACCGCCTCCAGCGCCCCTGCCCGTGCCTCCTCCGCTGGGAGTTCCAGCACCTCCTCCACCGGGAGTACCAGCGCCGCCGCCTCTGGGAGTTCCTGCTCCGCCGCCGCCTGGTGCTTTTCCGGCGCCGCCTCCGCCACCCCCCGGTGCTTTCCCAGCACCACCTCCGCCTCCAGGTGCTTTCCCGGCTCCCCCACCACCCCCGGGCGCTTTCCCAGCGCCGCCTCCGCCGCCAGGCGCCTTCCCAGCTCCTCCGCCACCTCCAGGTGCTCTTCCGCCTCCGCCGCCTGGAGCTTTCCCTGCCCCTCCTCCGCCACCGGGAGCTTTCCCAGCTCCTCCGCCGCCGCCGGGCGCTCTTCCGCCTCCGCCACCGGGAGCATCCCCTGCCCCACCTCCGCCGCCAGGAGCCTTTCCAGCTCCGCCGCCACCCCCAGGTGCTTTCCCGGCGCCACCTCCGCCGCCAGGCGC
>PYSQ01000276.1:0-17010 GCA_003049435.1 Nakataea oryzae
CCCAGAAACCGAACAAATTCTGGCCAATGATGCCTAGACCACACAAGCAACCCCTTGACACGATCTTGAACCAAGGGCACCGACATCTGAATAGTGGGTTCCAGCACGGGGCTCGAGCGGGTCGTGGTACCAGTTCGTCCGTGTTTAAAGACAGTTTCAGATTTTCCCCACGGCACGTTGCCTGGCAGATGGAGTGGAGCAATGCAGGACAAGGGACCTGCAGTATCGGTGGGCCAGGAAAAGGCAGACGGAGAGCAAGGTACATCACAGAGGGCAGAATACGGAGGGAGAAAAAACGCACGTCATAGAAAGCCAGAAAATTGCGAACGAGCTGGTATCTACCTCCTTAAATCGCTTCGTGATATTGCATGGCAGGATGCTACTACTAAAACATGTGTTTTCAGAGAAAAAATGGGAAATGCTCTGTGAGCAGAAGGAAAGTCAATGCCGTTCCCTTGACCAAAGAAAAGAATAATACCCAAAGAAAAAGTCTAGCAATCCAACTAGAATCCCAAGCCTGACGCCGATGGTATCCGAAGAGAAGTGGATTGTATTGTGTCTTATGATGCTACTCTAGGCCCTCTAGGCCTCGAAGCGCTTCTCAACAAGTCCATCCTCCCTGCGCTGGAGGGACTGGGCCAGGGCGGGGGCAGGCGCAGCGGGGAAACCGTTGAAGCGCTGGGCACCGCCGGCCTGGGCGAAGCTGGTCATGAGGGACCAGACGGCAAGGGCAGCGCTGCCGGTAGTGCCCGTCCTCTGGCGATCGACCATGGCGTTCAGGTCGGCCATGCTGATGATGACCGTGTTGCCCGCGTTGGCCTCCTGGCGCTTGGCAGGCTGGGCCATGGGGATCTTGCCAATGTCGGTCATGGGCATGGTGCTGAGGCCGAGCTTGGGGGCAGAGCCGTCGGCGCCAATGACGCCCATGCGAGCGGGGGCGGGGGCAGTAGCCGGAGCAGCAACAGGGGCGGCAGCCGGGGCCGAGGCGGCGGGAGCGGGAGCAGCAACAGGGGCGGCAGCCGGTGCAGACGCAACGGGCTGCTGGGGAGCAGGGGCGGCGGGCTGCTGGGGAGCAGGGGCGGCGGGCTGCTGGGCGACGGGGCGCTGGGCACCGCCGCTGCCAGCACCAGCGGCACCGCCGCGGGCAACAGTAACGATGAACTCTCCGTCAAGCTGGCCGACAGGGACAGCGATGCGCATGTTGCGGGCGTCGAGCTGGACCTGCTGGTTGATCTGAGAAAAGGTGGGGTTGAGCAGAAGCTGGCCCAGGTTGTTGTTGTTGTTGCCACGGTTGTTGCCCTGGCCCTGGCCACCACGGTTCTGGCGCCTACCAACACGGCCGTTGTTACCGTTGCCGTTGGGCTGGAACTGGACACCACGCTGGGCAACACCGACAGCAATGCCCTCGTTGGCCTGGATGCCCATCTGCTGAGCCATGGCCATCAGGCGCTCAGGGTTCACTGAGGGTTTGGAGAGTTTCTTGTCAGTCGATGCATCTCTTGCTATCTGCGGGCCCATCTAGGGACTGGAGTCTGGCACTTACGAGGCAGCTGAACGACGGCAACCATGTTGTTCAGGTCCGGGCTCAGACCGCCCTGGTCGGTCTGGACGAGGTAGCGGAAGTTGTTGATGGCTTGGACACCACCGGTCAGCTGACCGGCGTTGACGCCGTTGATGACATCGGTGGCAAGGACCATGGGCTGGTTGGAGCGGATCGAGAGGCGGAAACCGTCCTGGAACTCGACCTCCTGGATACCGCCACCCTCGATCCTGACCTGGTTGTTGCGGCCCTGGCCGAACTGGGTGAGGACGACGCTGGTCTCGACCGTCTGGCGGCCGACAACCATGAACTCGCCGTCAACCTTGTTGAGCTTAACCATGCGGACGGTGTTGTCGGTGCTGCAGAAAGAAAAAAAAAGATGTCGTTGTCAGTATACAGGCCACATGATGCCGCGCGGGTTTGATCGACTCACGTGTTGACGCTCTTGATGTTCTCCTGAACGATCCAGGCCTGGCGGTCCGAGGACAGCATGGCGACGAAGGTGTTGTCGGGGTTGATGTTGGCAGCCTGCAGCAGGGCCGGGTCGATGGGGAGCTCGATCTGGCCGCCGACCAGGTCAATGGCCCTGTCCGTCTGAATGTTGAGCGAGTTGCGGCTCAGGGGGATGAAGGGCTGGCCGGTCGATCCGACGACGTTGGCGCTACCAAGCGGGTTCGGGTTCAGGTTGGCAATGAGCTGCTGCTGGGTCTGCGAGAAGGTCTCGATCTTGGAGCCGTCGGGGAAGATGAGCTTGTTCAGCTGCATGTCACCGTTGAGGTTGACAACCTGGTTGAACTGGACCCTCTGCTCCTGGCCGGAGACCAGGGTGGCCAGGCACAGCGCGAGGCTGGTGATAGAGAATACTGAGGAAACCATTGTGAGGGTTTAGAGAGTGTCGGCCACCGGGGCAGATTAGACTAGTGAAAGGAGTGGGTTGGGTATTAGGAAGAATAGGTAGAGAGAGCAAGGAGTGGATGAAGGGAATGAAAGACAGTCACGGTGGGCCGGCCGTAAAGAAAGAATAGAATAGCTCCAGGCTCGCAATGATCACCAGGCAATAGCGATGGTGGGTGGACTGGAAGCTCAAGTGGCAATGGGACGGGGACGCGGCCATTGTTATATCGAGGCGGGTGCAGCGCGCCAGCCATCGTGAGCCACATGGGGGAAGCCTCGGAAGAACGGGAACTCCAGCCAAGAGCCAGTGCTCGGGCTCGTCAGGTTCCGGGAGGTGGATCACGGAGCAGCGGAGTCGAATCCCATACAGCGGTCGCTGAGCAGCGGTGGGTGGAGGTGGCGTTTGTGGTTTCCCCATGCCCTGGTCGGTGTAGATTTTTTTCCTTCTCTTCTCGCCCTGGTGCTGGAGCCGCGCGACAGTCGGGTGGTGCTGTTCTTGGGGCGGCGAGCCGTGCTGTTTCCCCTGCCGGCGCGGCGCCAAGCGACAAAGCTGAGTATTTGGCAGCGGGCCAGCCACCGCCCAGGGCCAGGGCCCGAGCAGCTGGCGAGCCCACCCGTCCACTTGAGCCCAATGCGGACGGGGGGCGACCGGCCGGAGGGCTCTCGATCCGATGGGTCCCTGCAAGGGCCCTGGCAGGAGGCCATCGCAGCGTGACGTGACGCCGGGCGAGGCGCCCAAGACAAGGCGTGGCCCGGCGGCGCTGCGTGCTGGGCGGGGGCAAAAAAAAAAAAAAAAAAGGACATGGGGATGAGGTTTCCAGGCAGGCAGTTTGACCTTGTTGTTTCGGATCCCCCAAGGCTGCGGGGGCAGGCCAGGGTAGGGCGCCAGGGTTCGCCAGAGGAGGGGTCCCTGGCGGGGATCCCCATTGCAGCGGGTCCGTTATTGGCGGGCGCGCGGTGGGCCGCTGCCGCGTCACATTGGCCTGACGGTTGTCTGTGCCAAGGCGGGTTCGCGACCAAATCGTCGAATTGCACCGTTTTTGAGCCGCCCCGATATTGGATGACAGCGTGGGCGCCGGTGGGTGCGCGAGGGAGCACGCCCGAGGCCTGGCCCACGCCCTCGATTTTTCCCATGTCGCTCGCGGAGAGAAAAAAAAAGGGAGCAGAGGAAAATGCCGGGCAAAACAAGAAAAGACAAACAAACATGTCCACCTGAAAGTGGCGACGCCCTCGTCTTGAGCCTCGCATATGCACTTGGATGCCCGTCAGGATCTCATTAAACGGCCCGGCTGCTTTGCTTGGCGTGTAGATTGCCAGGCACCCGCCCCATATCCACGCGCCCTCCACCATGCAACTGCCGTCCATCCATTGATATCGATATCACGGTGGCTGCCCACCTGCTCGGACCTCTGCTGCGTCGCCTCTGCCGCTTTCCTGCCGCCCTGCACTTGCACTGGATGATTGAGGTCTCGGGCCGTCTCTCCAGCGCAGCAGGTGGGCATGAGTATGAGTGGTCCCCCCGGCGGTTAAGCACACAAAGCGCCGCTTGGAGGCTTGGAGATGTGTCCCGTCACTCAATCTCCCGGGGCCACGCTTATTTGATGATCACCACGACCTGTACCCAGCAAAACCGACCCAAACGAAAAGAAGCAATGGCTTGATACCGACAAGCAGCGTGCGGAACTGCATCGGATGCCCCGTCCCGCGCCACTTGCCGAGCCAGACACCATCTCGTCTCGCTGTGCAGAGAGAGAGAGCTCGCATTAAGGTTAGGGGGAAGCATAACGGCTAGCCGAAGCACTAGCGCACTCTGGGCAGAGCTGGGCAGAGCTGGGCGTAGCTGGGCATGGTGGAGGAGGGCGGCGAGAGCGGAGAGGAGGCGGCCCAAGCAGACCAATCAGAGCACGGAGGCTGCACAAGGCACAGGTTGGCGGAAAGGGGTCAGGGTCTGTGTTTGGATGCGCATGTGTGACGGCTCGTCCGACCGTCAAAGTCATCGTGTGTTACGACCAGGAATGTTTGGTATCAGGACCCGCCCAAGACGCCACCTTGTTGCCCCTTGGAGGGTAGCCCAGGCTACGCGATGGAGGCCAGCAACGGGCGACTGCAGGGGTGAAGCTTCTTGGCTCTGGCTCCTCTTGGCACGCCAGACGTTTCCACGCTTAATGCGCTGGGGGACGATGGGCTGCCCAGGCGCCGGGCGGGAGGCCTGGGCTTGGTGACGTCTGCGCCGCTGCTGTTTGCCCTCGCCGTGCCGTCGCCACATGATGCGCATGGCGGCGCCATCTGCCGGACCAGAGCTAGCTTCGCCTGGGAGTCCACGGAGTCGTGGACTCCCGGGCGCAGCCTTCCCTGATGCTTTTGGCAGTGGCTATTTCTGGCCCGTGCGCGCTGCCGCCTCCCTCGCGCGATCCAGCGAGCGTCGAATCAGACGACGCATCGGCATTTGCCGTGTCCCTGGCGCTCGCCAATCACGGGAGGGACGGTCGGGCATTTTCCCAGTTGGCGGTTGGCAGGTCGAGGCCAGCGGCCCTGGAACTCGACTGGACGGCTGGTTACACCAAGCAGACGTACCCGGTCTCGCTGGCCGCTGAGAAACGGGCGCACGCGACCGAACCCTTGCAGCGCCCTCATCCTCCCACACGCCAGCGCACGGCCCACCTACATGGCCTAGAAACGGCCTGTCAGTCAGTGTCTGATGTCCTGCTGTCATCGCCATTTCGTGTCGCCCAAGATCCTGCGCTTCTCAGCCCCCGCTATGATCGGCTGCTCATCCGCCACCCAGAGGTGCGCATCACCCGCGTTGCAGCGCACGGGGATGTATAATTTTTTGTGTTTTTTACCGCGACTCGCCCGCGCAGGACTCGAGCTCGGCGGCGACACAGCAGAAGCGCCAGACGGGAAAACCGCCAAAACCCAGGGCGTTAATACGCACAGACATATAGCCCGCCGGCCCACCCCCACCATCCTGGCCACCGACCGCTCGCTGTGGAGGCGACTCGACGCAGCCACAACTGACGATGGAAATCAGGTCTGAAACAATCCAAACACTTGACCACCCCTGTCCGGCACCCCTCGCCCTCCCCCCTGGCCCCTGCCGCCCCGAGCCTCTCTGACGGCGGAGAATGCCATGGCGGATAGGACGGCCCAAGATTTCCTCCCAAGACCTCGCAGGCGATTAATTAGGCCTAGCCTAGTACAGTACCTGACAGCTTATCAGCAGCGGCCGAAGTGCGCCCGCCGTAGAAACAAGGAAACACCGGGGTCGAAAAAACCTTCCAGAAGCTGCCGGGCAGGCGTGCGTCGGCGTTGGTGCGGGCACGGGCACACACACGAAGCCCTCGACCAAGAACAGTCGCCGGGCAAGGCAAACATCAGAGTTGGGAGGAGCAGGAGCCATTATACTTACACATGGGCGCCAGGGCGGCCGTGCCCGCCTGACGTAGCCTCTCTGCCCGCAGGGTTCTTCCCGCAACGAGCCCGCTGACCAACCGGCACGAATCTGGCCTTGGCCGTCGCTGTCCCTACCACCTTCGCCCAATCTATGCTTTTCGTCCCGTCTGAATACTTGCGTGCCTGCCTGCCAAGGCCGGGGAGGGGGGGGCAGCAGTCTGCGATGGTCGCGTACAACTGAGTTCTGTTAGACTTTGACTCAGCCCTTTGCAGCATTTGACTTTGTTGGTACGGTCTTTTGGCCGTTGAGAATGTGCCTCAGCCCTCGATGTTCAGATCGAAAATGACTTTGGCTCAAGGTTGCCCGTTGCCGGTCATGCTGCCGAGCTCCCTCGTGTGCATTACAAAGTAGGTAATCGCCCGATGATTATATCTAGGCTGTTGACTTTCAGTCGTTAGCTCTGCTGTTTTCGGCCATCCTCTGCAGCGGTTGATCCCATCATCTATTCAGCTCGACTGGTGTTTATATTCCATTAATCCCAGACTCCATTCACCCGTGGCTCCCTCGTACTCGCCTCCGTACCTACTTTGCTGTACACCAGACTCTCGTTCAGGTCGCCAGAAGCGCAAGACTTTGCAGTTGACCAGCCACGCCCAGCTGCTTCTGTTCCTGTGTTTAGCTCAACGCTTTCATTGTATCAATATCTCGCAAGCCTGCCAAGCACCTTGTTGCCTAGAAAAACACAGCTCAGCTGGCTTGTGTTGCCGACCCACCCGGCTCTTCCCCATTCGCTTCTTCGGGCCCGAAACTTGACCCACCCTTCTCTCTCTTGCACCCCGTCATGATGAAGTGCTTTGCGCACCACGTATTTGTTGTGCTCCTTGTCGCCCTGCCTCCGCTCCTTGCCCTGGCTGTCCCGGCGGACCCACCCGGTCGCCAGAGCCAGGCCAACGAGCTGCCAGGAGACCAGAGCGATGGCAGCCAGGGCAGCGACCAGGGCAGCAGCGGCCCAGGCAACAACAGCACCGGGCAGTGCACTTGCCAGGGCAACAACCAGGGCGGCGCGGGCGACCCCGGCCCCACCCAGAACGGCGTCACTGCGCAGCAGCAGCTCAACGCCGTGAACTCGTGGCGGGCCGACACGAGCAAGGTGTCGCACTTCCTCGACACGGCCACCACCTTCACGGGGCAAGAGTACAAGCGGCAGGCGCAGATCGCCCTGGACGCCGAGCTGGACGAGCTCATCCACAAGAAGGTCCTGGACCAGGCCGTCGGGACCCAGCCGGCCGTGCTGGCCGCCAGCAACGTCCTGGCCACCCAAGGCTTCTTCCAGCAGGTCGTCGACGTGCTGCGCCGCATGGCCCGCGACGGCGCCGCCACCGCCCGCCAGGACGTCGACACCATTAACCGGAACCGCTGCGTCAACGTCCTGCCAAACATCGACACCTACTTCGCCTCGGCCGGCGCCCCGCAGCTCAAGGCCATCCGCCCCGCGGCCTGCGCCCAGATCCTGGCCCCGCCCGCGCCCGCGTCCGGCGACCGCAAGGGCACCGGCGGCGGCGGGGACTGCAGCGCCGCCCAGCCCCAGCCCCAGCCCCAGCCGCCCGCCGCTGTTGCTCCCGCGCCGCCGCCTGCAGCTGATCTCGCACCGCCGCCGCCGCCCTCCGGCGCCGGGCTGCCTCAGCCTCCGGCCGGCGGTCCTCTCCGCAAGGGCAAGGGCAAGGCCACAAAGAAGTTGAATGCCCGCCGCGTTGCCGCCGCTCCCCGGCCCAATATGCGTGGATAAGAGCAGCCTCGACTGGGATGGCACGCTCAAGCCCAGACACCGATCCAATGAGATGATGGACTGGCATGACAGGGACAGAGAGTGCGCAGACAGGGATGCCGTTTTTGAGTGAATGCGCACCCCTCCCGGGAGCGGGTCCCTGTCGGTCGTTTTTGATTGTCTTGCGATTGTCTTTCGGGTTGTTTGTCTGTTTACTTTTCTTGAGTTGACAGGGATCGACCTTCCCCTCGTTGTTTTGGTTTATGGGATATTCGATCTACGCACTTGCTCCTCGGCTCGACTGTACTACAATTTGACAGACCCGACAGTATTTACCGGCATGTACGATAGTGTAAAACAAAGATGCTGCAGGAAAGAGGAAGTCTGGGCAACCAAAACATCCAAGGTTATGGATTTGATGGGGGAAAAGAAAAAAAAAAAGAAGTACAATAGCAATTTTGTTTTTTAGGCATCTAAATTGACTTGCCTGCGCATGGTCTACAAGTGCGGCCATCGGTGCCCTATCTCCACTACGGAAAATAAATGTCTGTTTATCGAGTTCGCACCTGCGCACTACACAGATGCCTGCCAGCTCTCCATTGCCTGAACAGCATCTCGCAGAAGAAGCATCGACTGATCGAAAACGCCACGCTCTCGAAAATGATAGCCGACTGTGGGCTCGGCAACGCCCTGCGGCCAGCCGGGGCGCATACAGGGACCCCTGCCCGTTTTGCGGGCAACGCCTCGCGAGTCGTGGCCTGTGCTTGGCCTTTGGGCATGGGCATGGGTCCAGCATGGGTGGCCTTGAAGAAAGTTGACAGAAAACGACAGCTGAATCTTGGAGGCGAGGAGAGGAAAAAAGAGAAAAAAAAAAGAAAAAAGAAAGAAAAAGAGACGCCCCAGTCCGTGCTCCAGTTACTTTCCTTCTTCGGTCAACGGGGCCGCAGATGCACCAGGGGACCCTGGCAGTGGTGCCAGACCGCGAGGCCCCTGTTTCGAACCCCACCGACAGAGCCAGACGCAGGCGAGGCATCGGACGGATATGCTTCCCTGCATGAACAGGGTGGGAGGGCCTTGGGTGTGCGGCCAAAGGCCAGCCGTTCCACCCGTACCAGCGCGCGCTCATGTCCGATTGTCCTGGGACAAGTGCGAGGGGGCAACAGAGGAGTTTGCCTCAGTCGTGGCTCCATTATTTTTTGGTGCCGAATATCCAAACGCTGGGGCTGGTTAAGAAGCCCTCTTAACGTGCAGGGAGGAGAGCCGCATTGTGTGCGATCCTTGATGTCCGGGACACTTGTGGTGTGTGTGTGTGTGTGTGTGCGGCTCTTGACGCATGGGATAATACCATATGTGCGGCTCTTGGTGTATGGGATAGTCGCCAGTGCGTGCGACTTTGCCGGAAGCCTGTCGAGGATCAGCACGCGGCGCCGCTGCCAGCTTTGACGGGTGCTCAATGATCACCCGGCAGCGGCACGTCGCCCTCTCGTTCTGGCGTTTGATTTACTCTCGCTGTCCCGGTAGCCCTGCATGATGCGCGAGAGGGCCAAAACATCCGGCAGATGGATTCAGGGGAGGGGGGTATTGGCGCGCGCCCTATCCGGGGAAGGATATCTCGAAATTAGCATTCCAGGGAAATTCGCCCGTGCTCCGACCCTGGGCGTCTTTTGTCTCGCGGCCGCAGCAGCTTGTCGTCTCAAGCAGCAGCGGCTTCCGGTCACGGGCTCACGTTTAAGTCGATTAAGCACGCGGGGCCCTCTCGACTTCGAGACATGAGGCGTCCGCTTGGAACCCACCCACAAACTCGCTTTCGCTGGTGGCGCGGGGGGCGCGGCCGCCCATCCACACGCATCCTTTCCATGGCAGGGGCGGGCCGCCCAGAATCCGGTGAAGAGGGGGAGGGGCGCAGGCCACATTCTTTATGCCATTGACGTCTTGGGCTGCCTGCTCCCTGGCTGGCTGGCGCCCCCAAAAGAAAACCCGGCTGATTGGCCGCTTTGCTCGGCACACGTGGTATCACTGGCTTCGAAACAAGAACAACAACACCATCGGACGATGTCCATACCAGCTGTTTTCTGAGGCTGCGCCCCGCCTATTCCCGACGTACACTCCCTTCACGCTCCTCGGGCTGACCTGTTCGGCCCCTCAGCTTTCCGACACAGATCTCCAAGAAAAAACTTGGTTGGTGTCCGTCCGAAGGTTCATGACGAATCGGGGAGTCGGAATAAATGAAAGAAGGCACATATCCCAAGACTACACTGTGGAATGGACGGTAGGACGAGTATCTCGATCAACTGACTCCAACACTTCATCTATTACAGAATCCCACCTACCACCCGCACACAGCCTTACGAAGTGGGCGCCGTCTGCCCCTCATATGTCATGCCGGCCTCGGCCTGGTACTGGGTCTTGTCACCAGCGGAGCCGGTCAGCAGCGGCTCGCGTTGGGCGACCTCCTTGTCCTGCTGGACGAGATCGCAGATGCCGCAGCAGCACGACGTGGCGATGTCTGTGAGGCAGCTGCCCTGGAGGTTGTACTTGTGGCGGATGTCGGCCCTCTGCATCGAGACCGGGATCCAGTGAAGGCCGACGCAGGCAGAGGCGGCGAGGAGAAGGCACTGATGGCAAGCGGTGTCAGTCACATCGTCCATTTGGTTTCCAGCCATCCCTCGGCTCTTTTCATCATCTTGTTCCCCCCTCTGCATCTCCCCAAGCAGAGTCGACGGCGAGGCGAAATGGACTAACCGAGGTGTTGACGGGCTCATATCCCTGGAGGTTGGCGTCGCGGCGCATGCGGTGGTGCGTCTTGCCAAAGGTGACGCAGGGCAGGCACCAGGTGACCAGGCACAGGTCGATGGGGCTGAGGCAGCCAAAGAAGGGCACGCTCCAGGGCGACGCGCCCTCGGGAGACTTGGAGTTGACGACCTCGCTGGGCTTGGCGAGCACCTCGTTCAGCCGGTCCTTCCACTCGGCAACATCGCGGTCGTTGATGGGGCCGGTAGAGTTCGGCGCCGGGCCGCTGGCCACCGGGGTGGCAGAGACGACGGGCTCGCCCTTGACCGAGGCAGACATGACGGCCACTGGTGCGGGGTGGGTGTGCGGAGGCTGGGGTGGCGAGGCCTGATCGTCAGCTAGTCTGCGTGCTTGGAGCTGGGAGTCGACGAGTGCCGAGTATGGCGTCGTCGGGGGTTTTGAAAGGAGTGACGGGTGCGATCTGCGAGTGAGCGACTGGTGGGTGAGGAGTCAAAACGCCCCAGACAAAGCAGAGACATGGCAGGCGCTTCTTTTAAGCAATGAATGACGAAGGAGTCACCCGAGTCTGTTCTCCTGAATGCTGACATCCGGCTTCGTCCAAGTGGCTTGCTGTCGTTGTTTGGGATTGGGTCTAATCACATTGGCACCAACCCGTCCTGGCTAAAGCGGCAGGGGTTTGGCAGGTCCGATACAGGCTCGGCTTTCAGCCCTCAGCCTCACGACGAGCACCTTCGACCTGTGCCGGGCATAGCGCCAGAGCCAACCGCCTCTAGCGAGATTTGCTTGTCCCGAGTCCTCATTCCTCTCCAGCGCCCTCATGGCGGTGTGGCGGGCGCCACAAAATTTCCTCCGCAAGGAGGCCAGGGACGCCAGGAAGATGCCAATAACGGGCAAATTCTGGCCCAGCGCCCGGTGAGAACGACCAAAGGACTAGCGGTGCTGGAAATGCGCCCACTCTGCGCCTGGAGATTCTGCCTCCAAGTGCGCCAAGACGGTGCGGTGCTGTTCAACACGAGCGCTAGCCCGGCAGCCCTGCCGCTGTGGCCTGCGTAGAGGTGCAGGGCCTCAGTCGATCGGGTTTTCGGAAGTAGCCGCGCACATGACTGGCCGTGACTGGTAGGCGCGGCTGTGAACGGAGCACCTCTTGCTGCTGGACTCCTGCGTTCTACCCTGCACGCCAGGACCCGGTATGACTGTCATCTTTTTTCAGCTTGATCATGCCTGAATGTCTTGGCTCCCCAGGCGTTTATGCTCGACTACCCTGGCTAGACTTTTCGACGCCAAAAGCAAGACAACTCCTGTAACTTGTGTTCCCGCATCCTTTGGTGCTGCTGCGATGGATTTCGAGAATCGCCTGGCTGCTGGGGGTCTGCACCCTCCCGGCGAGTTCATGCCAAGATGAGTCGCTTTGATGGCGATTTTCAGTCCCAAGACTCGATCCATCTAGTGATTGCCACAATACCCACATGCATGTATGCTGGAGAGTGCTATATTTTGCTCGCGCAGGCGCTGACAAGGGGCCTTGCAGCGGCGCAGCGAAACGGGCAGTGGCAAATGTTTCATGTTTAATTTGGTGCCTACGATACAAAAAAAAGATCCTCGCCTCCTCGGCTTCAGCCGCGCCAGCTCCATTATTAAACCAGACCTTAGTGGCTGGGCAGCGCGCAAAGTGTCGACAGGGCCGTCGCAAGGCTTGGACAAAAGAAGCCAAATCGAACAATGCTGGATTCCAACGCGCTTTTCACTTCCACCTTTCTCCACCCCGCTGCATGTGCGACTCTATTTCGACTCACGAGTCCTCCTGTCCGTTGAGCAATGTCTGATTAGCAGCTGCCTCAGTATCTTGGCATCGGCGGCGGAGGGTCGAACACGACGGGCAGGTCCGGGTTGCCGTCGATCGAGTTCGCCCTCGAGCGACGCGGGCGCCCGGCGGGCTCCGCCTCGGCGGTGGGAGATGCGGGGCGGCTTACAGTGGTTGAGAGCCTGGACGACATGGACGTCTTGCGCGAGTTTGCGAGCTTCTCGCGGACCGACAGGTACTGCTGCCTCGGGTCGTCGTCCGTGTCGTCGACGGCCGACCCGTCAAAGGCCGACTCGCCGCTGCCCGAGAGCTTCTTCTTGAGCTCGTTGAGCACGATGGGGGCCACCAGCTTTGCGCCCTTGAGCGCGATGGGGCCGAGCTTCTGCGCGGCCGTCTTGAGGAAGTCCAGCACGCCCTTCTCCTTCAGCCCGTGCTCCCGCGCAATGTCCCGGGTGAGCCTAAGCTTCCGGATCTCGTTCTTCTTGAGGGAGGAGAGCGCCTGCAGGGCGGCGTCGGCGACGAAGGCCCGCTTGAGCAGCAGCTTGGTCGCGTTCCTGTTGAGCTGGACGGTGGCCTCCTCGCCCGCTTCGGTCTGCTGGCCGCCCATGTTCCTGATGACAGCGCCGATGACCCTGGGGCCGTGCTTGGCGATGGCGCTCTTGGCCAGCCTTCCGACAATGGGCGCCGCAACCTTGACGCCCCTGCCGATCAGGCCGGCGAGAACGCCGAAGAAGGCCTCTTCGCCGGGCACAGGAAGCGTCGGCTCCATGAGGGATTCGAGCAGATCCTGGCCACTGTAGCCATCCGAGACCGCCTCGGAATAGTCCTCGTCCAGGTTCTTCCTTCCCAGGTCCTCGCCGGACTTGGTCGGGGGGCTGACAAGGACGTTGTTCCGGTTCATGGCCTGGATGGTGAGCTGGGCCGCGTGCTTGGTGAGGATGGGGCTGAGCTGCGTCGCGAACTTGTCGAGGTCTGGGATATTGCCCTTGCATCTGGTCTGGATGCCCGTGACGAGGCGGTCGGCCTCAGGGCCGCTCTGGAGCGCCATGGTTGTTTGGAGGGCGGCCTCGGCGAGCACAGCCCGGTCCGGGCGGCTTGAATTGACAACTCAATAGCGGAGCCGTCAGCAGCCGCCTCTATGCTCTCGGTACGGGCCAGAGAGCCGAACAGGCCGCCGGCGAAGGTTCCAAGGGCGCCACCGATGGGTCCTCCGATGATGGAGCAAGCAACTGGAAGCGCAACCTGAGCCACGCCGCCGATGATGCTGAGAATCCCCTCGGTATCGTCGCCGTCGCCGCTGCTCTCGCCGTTCTCGTCTTCCCCGTACGACTCGGACGGCTCACCGTGCCCATTGGCGCCTTTTCCGTTGGCCCCATTTCCGTTGGCTGCTCCTTGGCCAAGCGGCACAATTGTGGCCTTGCCGCCCTTGGTTGCCATTTGCTGCTTGAAAATATTGATGAAGGCGTTGTAGTTGTTGCCGTACTTGCCACCGATCGAGTTTCCCGAGTTTCCTTCGGATACACCGCCGCCGTAGCAGTGTGTGCCGATCACCACCGCTTTCTCGGTACGGCGGATGATGGGGGCTCCTGACTGACCTGTGAGAGAGGGACATCGGTTAGTATCATGGGAAACAGGGCCTGCAAACTGGCGGGTCTCTGGGTAGCAGATTCTCACCTCCAAAAGTGGACAGCTGATACTCGATCATGTTACGCTGGTTCTTGGCGAGGCTGTAGTTGGTGGGCAGGAACTGTTCGTACATCTCGGCGCCATTCTCGTCGTTGAGGCTCTTGTCGCCCGGATATCCCACGACACCGAGTGGGACTTGGCTGCCCGATGCAGGAGTATCAATGAAGGTGAACAGGTTCAGGTTGCCGGTGAAGGGCTTGTCGACTTGGATGAAGGCAAGGTCCCTGGTGCGGAGTCGCTGGTTGGTGTTCTTGACCCATTCGCCCGTCGTCACCACCTTGGCCCCGAGGCGGCACTGCACAGTCTTGTCGTTGATGGAGTCGCGGCCGCGGTCGCCAATATAGCACCTGATCTCCTGCGCCTCGCCGAGCTTGTGGCTCCAGTCGAAGACGGCGTGCCCGGCGGTCACGAGGAGGTTGGGTTGGATCAGCCAACCAGAGGCCATCATCTAGGTGGGCTTGCCCCCGCTGCCGAAGCGGGCCTGGATCTTGACGACAACTAAAGAACGGAATTTTGTTTGGTCAGCCAGGGGACACTGCTGCGAGAGTCGAGCTGCGCCAGGTACTTACACCGGAACGGGCCCCCGTCCTGGTAGCCTTGCTTGAAGACGCGCATACGGCCATCGATGCCAAGGACGGCCTCAGAGGGCTCCACGCCGCTGTGATGCTCGGACGAGTAGCTGTCCTGGTCGGGGACGGCCTCTAGACTCTCCGTGGACTCGGCCTTGGAGAGCGTCCAGACGGCGGCTTGAGCCATTTTCAAAGTAGAGAAGAGTGGCAAAGTAACAATAGAAGAGCAAGCAGAATGACAGGATAATCAAGCAGAGGGTTGTTGGGCTGGCAGGTGCGTATGCTTGAATGGATCCCTGATGCGATGATGGAAACAGCAGGACTCTTGCTCCAGATCAAGGCGATACGGCTTGGTTAAATAGATTTTCGAAAGCAGCATCTTGCGAACTTCGTCCTCCTTTTCGGCCATGCCATCACCGTTCGAGTCTTCTCTCGAAGGGCCCCTCTACCAGACGCGGTGGCTTCAAGTCACACACTTTGCTACCAGGATACATGCAGCTATTCACATTTTTCAGACAGCTGAGTGTGGTTAGTCCCGCAACAGCTTGGCATAGACCCTCGGAAGCTGTTTAGGTGCCCTGCATCGCTCTCCAGAGGCCTGGGCTTGTGATGAGAGAACGGCTCACGATCGGCAAGCGCGACTGGAATTATTTCGATATTTTACTCACTTTCACGCACGAGGCTAGAATTCTGGGGGCAATGTCACTGATGACCATGCATGCTTACCTGCATACACATTTCCAGCTGCACCGTGTCACAGTGTGCTTTGACTAATTGTCCTGTCTTGTATTGGAGTGGGTGGAATTTTCCGCGCGACGGCCGGGCCCGTCCCTTTGGGGCAAATATAGACAGCTGAGCTTGAGCCTTGACGCGAATGCTGACCATCACGAAAAGTTGAAGCGAGCTGCCACGAAGCTTGCGTGCGTCAATGCTGGGGTCCTGCACCGCCCTTGCGTGAGAGGTAGCGGGAGTCAGGCAATAGACACCTGCACGCCAGAAAGAGGCGCCGAAATATATGCTTAGCCAACAGGGAGAGTTCAGCTACGGTTGTTCGCTGTCTCCTTTGAGAAAATGCATTCTCGTTGTGCATGTGTTCACGTGATGCCTTTATGCTGACCAAACGCCAGTACACGTAACTTGATATGGGGAGTGCTACCGAGCGTGGAAAGCCGATGCGCAGCTTAGCTAACCTTGGCGACTCATTCCTGGTGGCGCGAAGTTACAAAGTCGCCAAGTCGCCTTCATGCTCAAAAGGCAGCCCTAGATAACCAACCGCGCCGCCACCCAGGGTCAACCATGCATTGGTTTTGACCAGAAAGCAGGAAGTCGAGAAGGGCACAAAGAAAGAAACCGACAAGACGAGAGACTGACCAAACGTGTTGATGCTTTCTTCCCGGGTCTTGTGCGATAACGGGAGGACTGCGAGGCGATGGCTGGGTCACTGCTGGGATTCTGGGAAGGATATCAAAGGCTGGGAACTTATCGAGCAGCGAAAGACGTGGAATACAAGGCTGCGAACAGCTCTTTGTCGGTTGCATAAACAATCAAAAGGAGACAAAGAATGCTTCACGTCAGCTGTTCAACGGCAGACAGGGGCGTGACCACGCGGCCTCACAAAGAGCAGAGGACGGAAATGAAATGGAAAGCAAATGCATGCGACCGAGATGGGCGCCCGCTTTGGGGCTCGCGCAACAGCCAGCGGTGTGGCCGTGCACTGACACGACTCCTGTGGCAGCCAGGTGGATGGCATCCACCCACGCCTACCAAAACAAAGGAAGTCGGCACGCCACCTTGGGCTTCTGCTTTTTTTTTTTTTTTTTTTTTTTGCACGCAGCGAAACAAGACAAGATGGGGTTCCAAGGTGGCATATCCGTTTTATCAGGCGTGCCCGGCTGCAACCGACAGGTAGGTAATGGCTGGGAACCGGCACGCTGGACAACGCCACGGGCGTCGCTGGAAGGGCCAGCGCCAGGCAGTGCAGGGCATTCCAGCCGAGCATGCAGATCTGATGCCGGCGCCAGAGCCAGCCAGGCCATTCAAGGAAGTTCCCTCCCGCAGCGTGCGGGGTTTGCATGCCAGCGATTCATCAGCGCGGGGTTGTGGCGCGTGCGTGATACGAGCGAGCCCCCCTGGGGGGTTCAGGCCAGGCGAGTCTGTCCCTGCCTCCAACTGGAACGAGACCGTCCCACATCCCCAGACCGCAACCAGCGGCGGACAGCGCCGACAAAGGCGTCGAAAACCGTCCAGCGCGAGGCTGCCCAACGGTGATTCTGTCGATGGAGCCAGACAAAGGAGGCTCGCACGGCACTTGGCCTCGCAACCTCCACCGTACCCACGACGCGCTCCTCTTTGTGGAGCTTGGGGGACGGGAGAGGGCGAGGGAGAAAAGAGCACAAGAGCACGGGAAATGGGGCCAAACGGGCGAAGGACCCTCTTCCCCAGACGCTCTGGTCGGAAAAAGCTGGGGGAAAACCGGGGGTGGGTGAGAAACGGGCCTAGCGTCCGCCGACGCTCGACCCACCCCCAAAAGGGGATCTTCCTCGGCACCCAACGCCTGCATCTCCGCGCCCAGTCGCTCAGGATTGAACGTGTCGGGGGGGGGGGGGGGGG